>JACXGJ010014131.1:0-15289 GCA_016801105.1 Esox niger | reverse complement strand
AGTCAAAGGAGTGGTCAAACCTGTTGAGATAAATGTAAATGTTTTTAATATCTAAGAAAACTCCATAAAGATCTAGACAGAAAGTGCAAGAACTTGTGAAAACATTAGCTGGAACCTTGGTTAATTAATGTGCACAAAATCTAGGTTGCATCTGTAGACTACTCGGATTTGGTTTAACTGGCGGTTTGGAGGTCAATATAGAACTACAGGAGAACCCGCTAATTTGCAATTAAAGTAAATGAATGATCATGTTATTACAGCTCAGTTGCTAAAAAGATGACGTTCAGAATTTTGCTAATGTTGATATACTCTGGCGAAGGTCGGATTTCTAAAAGCAAACATTGACATTTGCAAAAAAATCACTTCTTAGAGGGATACTTCTTAATAATTAGTAGCTATAACAAATAATGCCTTTAAATGATGCATAAGCAACTTTTTTATTAATTTCTGTAACAGGAAAAATGCCAAAGATTCATGTCATCTACTTAATGATAGAGAATTAACCTGATGTAGGATTCACTGCACTGCTGACAGTCAAATGAGTGGTCAAACCTGTTGAGATTAAATGTATATCTGTTTAATTTCTAAGAAAACTCCGAAAAGATCTTGACAGAAAGTGCAAGAACTTGTGAAAACATTAGCTGGAACCTTGGTGAATTAATGTGAACAAAATCTAGGTAGCATCTATGTACTACTGGAAGTTGGTCTCACTGGGGACTTGAAAAGAGTTATTGGATCTGATTATACGATCACCTATTTTAACAGGATTATAAACTCAAAAGGTTTCTTAATAAGCACCATTTGCATTGAGAGCAGTGTTTTGTATTGTATACTTTATGTAATTTCTTTTACTATAAATAAATAGTTGGAATTAGAATTTATTTACAGTATTATTTGATGTTTTCTGTGAGTTCAAACATACATAAATCTCACAAAACTGACACCAAATTCAAAGTGATTTGTTCAAATTGTTCTGTTCTGAGTACAGTTTGATTATTTGTGTATAACCCGTATCCAAAAAAGTTGGGACACTGGGTAAAATGCTAATAAAAGCAGAATGCAACGACATGTAAATCATGTATACTGTTCACAGACAATGATATTTGGAAGTGTTCCTGAGCCCATGCTTTCCATTACAGAATCATATCTGTTTTCAATACAGTGCCATCTGAGAGCCTGAAGATCATGGACATCCAATATTGTTTTTCTGCCTTTCATACAGAGATTTCGCCAGATTCTCTGAATCTTTCAATGATATTATTTCCATAGATGATGAGATCCACAAACTCTTTGCAATTTTACATTGAGAAATGTTATTCATAAATGATTGCACTATTTGCCAGAGCAGTCTTTCACAGAGTGGTGAACCCCTTCCTATCCTCACTTCTGACCGTCTCATCCTCTCTGGAAATATCTATTAATATCCAATCATGTTTCTGACCCCAACTACCGTGGCAGGGACACATAACTTCCAAGGAGATGTTATACTTTTGTCTCAGCAATACACAGAGTATTTTTCCAAAGGTTTTGTGGATCATTACAGTGTTTTCTGGCAAAAATGAGACAAGCCTTAATGTTCATTATGCTCAGCATTCATTTTAGTCTTGGAACCCATGCAGGCCATTCCTGCCCAGTCTCTTTCTTACGGTGGAGTCAACACTGACTTTAACTGAGGCAAGTAAAACCTGCAGCTATTTGGATGTTGTTGTGGGGTCTTTTGTAACCTATAGATGAGTCGTCGCTGACCTCGTGGGGTAATTTTGGTCAGCCAGCTACTCCTTGAAAGGTTCACCACTGTTCCATGTTTTCGCCATTTGTGGATAATTGCTCTCATTGTGGTTCGCTGGAGTCCCAAAGCTTAGAAATGGCTTTATAACCTTTTCCAGACTGATGGATCTCGGCTACTTTTTCTCATTTGTTCCCGAATTTCTTTGGATCTCAGTATGATGTCTAGCTTTTGAGGATCTTTTGGTCCACTTCACTTTGTCATCCAGGTCCTATCCTATTTGTCATCCAGGTGATTCCTTGATTGAGAACAGGTGTGGCAGTAATTATGCCTGGGTGTGGCTAGAGGAATATAACTCAGGTGTGATAAACCTCAGTTGGGTAGTCTGTTCATTGAGGACCATAGAGAAAGAGAACACATTCCTATTGTCCCTTGCTAGCACCTATCATTGCATTTTTGTAGTCAACTAGGTGATCATGAATCCAACTGGGTAATTGGGAGGGAACAGTCCATAAACCACAATTAAGCTGGAAGACACACCCAATTGAACTTTTAGCTAAATAAAAAACAAACAAACAAACATGTTCAGCATACCTGCTGTAGAGGATGTCTGTGTAGTTGTAGGATCACTGATGAGATCTCCCAGCAGGTCTAAAACATTTGTTTTGTCTGATTGATTACACTGTAGAGTTACTAATTTGATTGTATTGTAAAAGTAAATTCTCTCATGAAAACAAACAGTTTTAATGTGTATATGTGTAGATAATGACTCACTTGTTATAATGTACCCGTCACTACGTGGAGAGTTTGGTCCTGAACCCACTCTGTAGTCACAGCTCACCTTCTGACTCCCTACTGACTGGAAATGTCGGCTCAGATCATCTTCAGTAGCAGTGAACTGACAGAATGATGTCTTGGACCTCGATGAATTTTTCGTCTTGTTCGTTGTCTTCAGGGGATGTTGACTCTGGTCTCCAACATATAGGTTACAGGTGGTGTCGCTACCAGCAGGTCCAGGAATCTCACAGGTGATTGAGACATCCTTCTCATGACTGACACTAATTATTGGTTTCTGTAAACTGGATAGGCCTGGATCTGTTAAATATAAGTACACATATTATACTGTACAAGGTCAATATTCCCAAATTAAGCTAAAATACAATATTTCATTTAATGATGGATACATGGTTTCTATAACAATTAACACAATTTTAGAAGACAAATTGTCCCCGATAGTAAGCAATTTCTACAAATTCAACATTTGTAAAATTCATCATTAATTCCACTCTCAGATGAAATAGATAATAAAGGAAGGTCTATCCTGTTAGTGTGCTCTGGTGTAGCTCTGTGATGAAGTGACACTGAGACACAGAGACAGATGGAGAGGTCTCACAGGTCTCACATGCCCTGACTGACATCCACCCATCTCCCAGCCTGGGCTGAGTCACCCTGTGGTAAACACCTTGTGGTAAACACCCTGTGGTAAACACCTTGTGGTAAACACCCAGTACACTGTCTATACACAGAAAAATGACACATTTGTGGTGTACAATTTAACTAACCATGCATACTGTAGCATCCAATTACATTGTATATGTTTAATACTCTATTGATTAAAGTATTTAAAATCCTCTTTAAGTTTAGCAAGCTAATTTAGGATTTACTGTGGACAAAGATGCATTAAATTGATGGTAGTATTATTTATTAAAAAGTTATCAAGATGGTTTAACAGGAAAATAATTGGGGTTAAATTCAATCATCATACTAAACTTGGGCTTTGACATACTGGAAGGCATCGAAAAACTAATAAAATGTGTCATTATACATACATACACACACACTTTATATATATCATGTCAGCATGAAAAATGAGAAAACAAAGGCTGTAAAGTTATAGCATGGACGTTGCTGAGTGCTCCTTTATTGAGGTGTATTTATTATAACTGGGTTGAGTTGTCTCACCTAACAATCTTAAGATGAATGACTAACTGGAAGTCACTCTGGATGAAAACTGTTTCTCATGTGAATGCAGATGAATGTAATGTAACATAATGTATGTACGGCAATGAAATCAAGCAATTTTCATTCTTCTCTGAATAAAATGTACAATGACAGAAGAATAAGACAGTTATAATCGAGGTTCACAAGTTAAGAATTCCCTAAGATAATGACTGAAAGAGGGAACAACATATTTTGATAGGTGAAGAGACTCACTGAAAATGAGGATGACCAAAAACAGATGTCCAGCTGCCATATCTGGGATGAACAATGCCTTTTCAGAGATTCTTACTGTTAGTCTGACTTCACAGGATATCTTCACTAAGAGGAATGTTTCAGTAGAGACGTATGTAGATTTAGAGCCTGTTCACAGGAAAACCACAGAGAGCACATAGTCACACGGCCAGGGGGGCTAAAGTTGCTGAGAACAGGGTTTTTGAAAATGTAACATCAGTCAGGTTTAACTGTACGTGTAATCACAAGTCTGAACCCTACACACAAAACATTTTCTATCAGTTTCATATCATCTTAACGTTCCATTCTAAACTCAATCTCTTTGGTCTTGGCCGTAGTGGAGTTTGAAGTGTGACTGTTTGAGGTTGTGGACAGGTGTCTTTTATACTGATAACAAGTGTGTGGAAGATGTAAAATGTTTGCGATTTATTCAAATAAAGAACTTGTCAGTCGTTCGTATAACAGTTGATTATTTCAAGTTTAATTACGTGGATCCACGGGAACAATCATCACAACATTACAAAAGATGAACAGGGTAATGCCATGACAGACTGCTTCGCATTTCATTATGGCTTTCTTCCTTTTATACCCCCCTGGCCAGCTCCTGCAAATATTATCTCTTATGCTATAACATACATGCAAAACAAGGCGTCATACTAATCGTAAAACAATATAGAACTATACGTTGTCATGGCAACCAAAGTTCTAGGTCATAGTTAACAGACCTCCTAACCTGAGCTACCCCTGGTCTCTGTCCCACCCGAATGGGAGAAACAGAGGAGACACAGACAACTTCACCTTGGAGCCATCTGTACAGGACCATAGATAAGATTTTTCCTCCTTCAGTCCAGTCCATAACAACTTCTAAGAACAGGGCATGCTGACCTAAGTCTCCTTCTATATGTGGCAACCATGAACAGTCTAAAGCAAAATATAGGCCTAGTCTAAACAGTCCATTTATTACATTGAATTAGCAGGATAATGGATAAATCAGGATATGGTAATAAATTAATCATTGACAAGTTCAAACAGGAGCCATTAATACAGGTAACGCGTGGAGGACAGAGGAGCCTATTAAAGAAGAAGTTACAGGTTTGTAAGAGCCAGAAATCATGCTTGTTTGTAGGTGACTAAATATTTAAATTACTGAGGAATTAACTAATAAATTTATTAAAAATCCTACAATGTGATTCTCTGGATTATTTTTCTCATGTTGCCTCTCATAGTTGAAGTGTACCTATGATAAATATAACAGGCCTCTCTCATCTTTTTAAGTGGGAGAACTTGCACAATTGGTGGCTGACTAAACTTTTTGCCCCACTGTACTAATTTCCTCATCTTCAGTATCTGTTGCAGGATGTTGTGACTTCTGGACTGTATAGAGGTATTATATCATTGTTAGTCTATATCATACAATTACATACTTTTCTGTGCTATATCACATAATGTATTGAACGTGTAGCTATGATTGTCCAAACAACCTACTAACCCTGGACTGTGACAGAGACTGGGTCACTGATAGGAGATGTTAGTGTGTTAGAACATTTGACCTGGACCACAGCTGGTAGTGGTTGACCTGTCCAAGAGAGCAGCTGAATTCCTGTGACTTTCTGTTTACAAGATGAACCTGGGTGAACAGGACTCCCTTCTTTATAGAAGATACACTGAGACACAGAGAGAGATGGAGGAGTCTCACAGATTAGCTGAACTAAGTATCTCTCTCTAATGACTGTAGGAATCAAAAAGAACTGTAATAGGGTTGAGATTGTCAATATATTCATACATTTACAAAGTTTAAGTAATCATATAGAGCACTAATATTCACAAATACAATCTATACAGAATGTTCAAAAAAATATATACAAATAATTTAAAGATAATGATTTACATCATGTAAAGATCAATTTAATCAATTCTAGTATTATTTAAGTAATTTTTAAGCTAACGTAATGGTTATGACTCGAAATGATTGCAGTTAAAAGAGGTATAGGTTTGAATTTGACACATTTAATCGATGATTGCATGACCATTCACCACACTTGTACTTTTTCAAAATGTTCTTTCGTTTTTAGTCTGTAAATGTATTACATTTAGTGTTGGGTTCTGTTGGTAAGATAGAAATAAACCATCTTCTCAGTTTTTTGGTGAGATAGAAATTAACTGCCTTTCTGATCACATCAAATAACACTTCCATCACAGCCAGTCGACAATGAGCCAGCCAATTCATACTAAGAATGTATAGCCAACAGCACTTTTATTATAATGAACATGTTTAAATGTAGCAAGAATTGCCTTGTTATGCAGCAAAACTGGCTAGCGAGAAAGCTCAGATTCATGGAATAAATGGAGAATTCAGTCTTGGCTGTCTATTAGTGGTTTGGCAGGAAGTGTATGAATGATCTGAATGTGTTTGATTGAAAGTAAAATGTACCTAGATGTTGAGAACAACAGAAACATCTGTGGTTAGATTTTCTCTGTATGTCACATCAGGATTGTGAAATGTTTATATGTTTACAAATGTGATCTTGTGGAAATGTGATCTGTGCTAGGTAGACACGTCATTTAAAGTAAGTGCCAGCTAGCAACCACCTTTAAAGTGAGATTGAGTTGATGAACGACAAGGCTACATGTACAGTAATACAATTTAATGAACACATTGCTCTCTCCCTTGACATTTGATGGGTGCGTGCTTAACAAAAGTGACCACTAGATAAACTAGAAAAGCTGTATTCTTACAGCGCTGAACTGAAGACAAGGGAACTGGTAATTAATGGGTTAATTGGTTGCAGATGGCCCAGAGTACGGAGCTGTATGGAGTACTCTATTGAACCGGTCCTCAACTCCACCCTCAGCCCTCCATAAGCACATACAAGTGTCTCGATTCCTGAGGGAGTCAAAATGATCAAGGGTGTTGGGGCTGATAAGTTGCCCCAGTTGCCCCTTCCAACTTTGTTTAGTGGGTTGTTGTCTTGTTAAACATTACAGAAAAAGCTCCCAGTCTTTGCAGTCATCAAGCATACCCATACCATGACCAGCCATCACCATATGGAGGATGTTACTTATTCCAATGTTTTATATTTTGTAGTCCAAAAAGTGGACTAATGCAGTTGTATTCAAATCCGAAGCCAGAAATCAGGGACTTGGCTTTCTGTTCTACCTCATTATTAATTGCACCCACCTGGTATCTCAGGTCTAAATACGTTTCTGATTGGGGGTTGCAATGAGAAAGAACTGGCTTTGAGGGCCACATTTGAATACCGCCGCACTAATGTTCTGGTGGTAATATCCCTAAGCTGTTTTCTTACTGTCCTGGAGTTTCCAATACTGATTTCTCTGCACCTTGATGACACTTTCTGACATGGTGCAGTTGTCTCTATTGCACTAAGACTATTTTCACATAATTCTTATAGTATTGTGAAGTAAGTTTATATTAAATTCTTTTTCCCCCTGTAACCTGACTTACATTTAAAAACAAAAACAGCTACAGGGTATCTCAAATCTTTTGGGGGCTTAACAAGTCAGTAGGAGAGACAAAGTTAACATTTGAGCTTGTGGATTAACATAACCCTTTAATAAAATACACTTTTATTAAAACATACTACCAGCATTACTACATTTTTCAAACTGAAACATTAATGATCAAAGTGCTGACCTTGGGCTTGGATGTACTGGGTGGCATCTAAAACAAAAGTAATTTTCGTGTACATCTTGCCCCTATAAGCATTTGTGATGAACAAGAGACTAAAACCTCTTTCATAATTTGGTCAACTACAATAGTCTAACTCATTTTATCATATAGGTTTCAAGCATTCTTTGAATAATGCCAGAAGATCAGTATAGTGATCACTGGACCAAAGCAATTATTGAAACCTTAAGATTCAAGTTTAGACTTCTTAAAGTAAATGATTCAGAGAGTGGAGGCAATGAGAATATCCTGAAACAAATAGATCATACAATTTAGATAGGACTCAGAAAGATGAACAAAATTAATGTCCAGCTGCCATATCTGGGATTAATGTCATTTTTCAGAGACTCAATGTTAGCCTGACTTCACAGGATGTCTTCATTAAAAGGTTTGTTTCAAAAGTGAACTGGTATAAATGTAGAGCTTGTTCACAGCAAAACCACAGAGAGCCATGTTACTCAGAGTCGGTGTGGGCTAATTGTGTGCATATAACAAGGTTTATGAATAGCCCTTTGTCAGTCGTGTGTTTTCACATCTGATCATTTGTATCATTAGATGGCTTTGGTTCAAAATAAAAACATTGATTCCCTCATGTTTTAATGAGGCTAATTCCCCTATGTTAAAAGATATCTATTGAAGCTAAAAATAGTCAAGTGTTATGGTATCTGTCAGGGCCTGACTGCAGAGGTGCCTCTAGTCATCTCTATGTGCACTACGGTATATATAATCCTCAGAGGCAGCTGCTCCTGATTGCCTCTGATTGGGGATCTTATTTAAGTTGTCCTGTTTTGCTCTTAGTTGTCGGTAGCTTTCTGTTTGTGGGCCTTCAGTTCAGGGTCATGCTTGCCTTCTGTAATTGTTGTTTTGTGGAAGATAAAAGCTTGTTCTACTGATCTACACTGAATAATGACAGTATTCCACGGTTAACATCTTGTGGTTATGATGATAGCCTGTAACAGTACACTTTGAGGAGACAAAGGAGACACAGTTCAGTTTTTGCCCTAAACAAGCTCCCCTGATTCAACAGGTAAGGCTTTGTTAATTAGTTAATAGGTTGATTCTGGTGTGCTCAGTCTGAGATGCATCTAATAGATGGAATGGCTGGGAGTGGCCAAGGAAAGGTTTGGGAACCACTGGTCTAAAGGACCATGAACTGGCAGTGAAATGACCATTGACAAGTGTAGGGCATAAAGTTTCATACTGGATGTTAAATGGTTGCTTGACTCTGGGCTCTAAAGATCCCATTGCATTTCATAAGAGTAAGGGTTTAAACCTTGGAGTTCATGCCAAATTCCCAATCCGGCCAACATCCCCAGCTTTCAGTTGACTTAACATATATTATTCTCTTCTACCCCCGTAACATGGAAGGGCAAGAAAAAGGAAAAATACTGCATTTTAATAAACAAATAACAAATGGCCTAAGGACCTGAACTGCATCATCTAAGGCACATAATATTTTCATCCTGATACATTTTTGCCTAATTGCATTCCGGAAAACTACTATTAGCGTTATAGCTGGTTTTTTTGCATTTATATTTGTAAAGAGACGAACATTCACAATTTCCATTGCCAGTAATTCCATATTGCTCATTTTCTTAATGAAGAAAATTGACAAGCTCTGCTTTACAGTAAGAAAATTTAAAAGAAAAATTGTATACGATTATAATGTTTGTTAATAATTGTATCACCTGAGGCCATGAATGTGGGCGGTGCAGAAGAGATGACAGAACAGAACCCCTCCTGCCCTGAATCCACCAAGCCTCCACTGCTCATGTCTCCCATCACCAAATCTACAACTGGAAATGTCATGTAAAATGAATGACAATGTGTTTGTATATGAGTGTAGTACTGTTAAGTGTGTGATGTTTAGTGTATTTATTGGTCCATACATTTGTTGTGATCATCCTGTTGGGCAGGTCTATAAGCAAAGAAAAAGGCATTTAAAAAGGTACAATAAGAATATTTTATCATGGACAGCAACAGGGAACAAAGGTTTGACTGAGAAACAAAAGGGGAATTCTAACATCTGAGAATAGCGCTCTGTAAAAAAATAAAATAAAAGGTTGGCTTGTGATGGAAATTTCATCGATAGACACTCAAAGGAGTAAGATAGTGACAAAATTCTCTTGGCACAATTAGCAGTTTATTTGCAAATAGAGAGACGCGTCAAATGCTTACAGAATAATCATTCGAGGAGCCTCTAAAGTAAATTACATGTACAGCTCGTATTTATTATAGTTGAAAAGGGGTGTGGCAAGATGCCACCCATCAATCTTAGGTCACACAGGTGGGAGGGTTGTCCCCCCCACCTTCCTGCCATAATGTTCACTGTTGTGTTTCCCTAAAGGGACAACTGCCCCTACCGTCCCCCACAATCACATTCCTAAGGAACAAAGGACAGATACCCTCAATGGTTTAGCCAGTTGAGCAGATGGTCAGAGAACCTAATGATTCTCTGAAATAATACAGATGCATGTCACAACCAAAGACCAGAGTTACATACCATGTAATAGACAAGCAAACATGTCTCCAAAATACATTAGTTAAGAAATTGCCACAACAATCCATACTCTTGATACCACATCAACCATTGGTATCAATCCTTAAACAATTTCTTCATTAGGATACAGACTGCAACAAAACACCACTCCTTTACAACATGACCCTGTTGATATTATTACCCTAATGATTAGAGAATTCTAACAAACCTGAAATGTCTGAATCTTCATTTACATGCTTCTAGACCATTACCTTCATATTAACTCCAAGACGACACATTTTCATTACACAGAACTATAACATAGTACAGCAAACTTTTTTTTGTTAAAAACATTGGCCAAATGAAGTAATTTTAGTTGACATACACATACTGACAGTATGGGGTAAGTTGCATTGACACATTGGTGTGTAAACACCAATCACTGAATACATCCTTCAATTTGTTACTGGTACAAAGACCTCTAATGCCAATTGCTTGATTCATTAAGAAGTCCTCTCATGGTTCCAATAAGATGTACTTCCAAAGTCATCACAAATGTTCTGCTCCTCCAAACATCAGACAGTAAGTTATGAACCATTTCTTGGCAGACCGATGTACCAGAAGTCAGATGTATATTACAAGGTGTTGTCCTTCGTAGTTCAAATGCAGGTTACGATGACACAGCTCTTGTCTCAATTCTAGCTGCTCTATCAGCCAGGTCAGGAGAATCTGTGTGTTCTCCTTTGTGCATACTGAAATTACCAGTTTTATCTAAGGGCTTTATAGCTGCAGGCTGGGTTGGAAGTGATGGTTACTAGCACCAAAAAGCTCACTTTTCCATCAGTGACTTCAATTTACTGTGCCTAGTTTTAACCACCAAAGCTCTCCTGTTGCGTGTGGCGTCGACCCCAAGCTCTTCTCTAAGCTACCTAGACAGCAGATGAGATGTACCTGGTATGGACCCAACCAGCGTGGTATGATGTCTTGCAGCTGCTCTTTCTGCACACCAGCAAACATTGTCCAGAACCAGAGCCCTCCATAGCTCTCCCGGTCGATTGGAGGTTGCCTTCATCTCATGGTAGATTCATCAGGACTAGAATTAGTCCAGCTGTCAGGAACCAGGCAATACCGTAGACCATCTGGGGAAGTAGAATCCGCTTGCAGCTGTGGGACAGTCTGAGTGTGTGAGATCCATCTTATCTCAGCCCACCTCACAATTGTCCTCAACGCCAAACTCAGTATCTCTGGCTCCAACCAGTCCTTTATTGCTGAATCGCTTTCAAGTGTCCTGTACCTGTCAGTGAATTCTCCTTGAGGAGATTAGTTGCAACTGCACAGTACACAATCAGAAGTATGTTCATTACATTAGTTTGTTGCTTCTTGCTAATGCATTAGAACACAGTCCTACCAAACACTTAAGACTTGTATACCTGAATATCCAATCTCTTTCTGTTTCCTTTGTCTAGATAGATTAGAACAGTTGTAAACAGTAACAGAATAGTGGAAACACCAGCATTCCTGGCTCTTCTGTGCTGCTAGTGTAGCACCATAACAAGTCCACTCTTTTTGTGTTGTTGGTTGAACAACCAACAATTAACAAACCTGCAAGAACAGAAGAACAACTTCCTATTACGGTTCAAATTACTCATCAGTTAAGATAGTTTGCCTATGCTTAAAAAAGAGTTCCTAAAGAATAGTTCCTAAACAATTCTTAGTTCATCATCTAACCAGATCTCGGTAGATACATATAATTACATTTGATTGTTTTATCTTGGACCTACAATCAAATTCACCTTTGGTGCACATAAATGATCTAACACCTCATTGCAAATCAAAACATTTCACACCATCTCGAAGCTCAGCTAACATAACTATTATTCAGCCTTTACTTGCTCTACCAGATGAAACCCAGTGTGAATCTCTCCCAGCCGTTTATTTACCCTAGCACATCAAAGACATTGCAACCTTTTGTCCTGTCTCTCCAGACCTTGTCCTAAAACAGGATGTGAGGGTCTCAATTAACTAAAAGTAATCTAGATCTTGAAATATGTCACACTTTTACCCAGGGAAACAAAGAATCCAGATACAACTTCCATCCTTTTTTTACTCTTCAACTCTTGTATGTACTAGATAAACTCTCAAAGTAATAGTTACAATTTTCTCTTAAAAATCTGAAGGCAGGTCTAAACCCAGACTTGCTGTTTGAGAGATAGCTGATGGTCGTAACCTATCCAAAACAATAAAAACAATGTCCCAGTTGTAGCCAAATTAGAAAACCCAATACAGATAATGTCACCAGTAAATCTGTTTCTCCTCGAAGGAGATCAAACAAGTCAAAACGCCATTTCAAGCAGACCCCCCCACCCACAATGGTGGTTGTGTGAGTGAGTTGCGCACTTCAGGGGGTCTGTACCTCTCTTTACAATTTAGACTACGTAAAACTTCTCAACTTGGTTTTCTAGAATAGAACTTTGCTTTCTTAGTTTCAATTAAAACATATCAAAACGTAGTACCCATGTAATGAATAACACAATGTGCTCCCTGCACCTTCTTACCTACTTATTCCATAATGCATGAAATTACCATGGTTACTTCTAATCAAATATCAAACAAACAAACTGAACAGTCACATTCCCATAGTCACTATTCATCTCAACAAATTAGTTCTTGCTCAGTTAAACCAAATCAAAATGTAAGATGTATTCTACTCAACCATAACCATGTTAGGTTTGACATAAAACAAAACAGTTTCCCAAAATCCAAATAAGACAAAACACTGTAACTGTATACAAAGGACCATAACATATTTTCTGATATAACTATTTCTAATTTAACTGAGCAAACAAGAAAACCTTATTTTTCATGTTACTCTTTAAGTACCAATTTAATTTACTTTGAACTCTAAGTTCAACTCTTTTTCACCATAGATAATCATGTCATACATTCCCCCCTCGCTTTCACGGTAGTCAACGGAAAATGACTCCATACGTGAAAGCCGAACCATTACAGGACGGACATGAAGAAAACCGAGAGCAAGGATGAATCTATTGTTCACCCAGCAAGGAGCCACAAACTGAATTTTACTCAAAAAGAAAAGTTAAAATGCTAAAAACATCCACAAATCAAACAAAAATAAAGACATGTGCCACACTGTTGCTCGTGTTAAGGAATTATAATCCGCATAACCCTATGACAAAGTTGTCATACTCAAAGAACCAACACCCAAATCAGTATATCAAAATATGCATTTCCACAGGCAATAGCCAAACTATATTGTGAAACCAATAACAACATGTCTTAATGGATCTCCGAAAGTTCAGTGAATTTCACCAACTTTGATGCAACCTGGCGAGACCAATCTGAACACCCAAACATAACCCGTAGTAATAAGCTACTTTAATTTAATAGGGAAATTTGGTAGAGGTCATCCCAGGGGGGTCTGCCCCCCTTCCTGTAAGTCAGGACGTTACCCACTGCTTTTCGGCCATGAAGGCCAAATGGGTAGAATAAAACGTCAATGAAACACACGGTTCCACACAAAAACATCTGACATGATCCTCAAACTAGCTGTAGTAAAAGACGTCATGCCACCAAGTTAACCGACATCCCACATTAACCAATGGTTAAAAGGTATGAACCTACTCATCCAATATCGCTGCTGTGTGTAAAAAAACTATCGCTTATCGTAGCATCACAGCAACAGTAGGTCGGAAAAGAGCTGTTAGTGAGTAAGGAAGGTGAAGCGGACTGCGGAGTGGGTAGGTTTGTTTGTATTTTAATTATGTGAGCTGACATACGCTCATTTCATAAAGACAATAACACACAAGGACAAAGGGAGCAGAGGGAACATATATACTGAGGGGAATGACTGGATGATGAAGAGGTGTGCTAAACGAGACAACAGGTGTGATGAGGTGATGAGATGGGCGATGGTGTCAGAAGGCCGGTGACATCGAGCCCTGAAGCCTGCCTCCTGTAGGGGGAGGATGGGCAGTAGATGGCGGAGTTGTCACATAAATCCTCTTACCTTAATGAATATCTAAATTAAATCCTACCTAAATTAATAAGCAAACTAAATACACCACAAAATTAATAACTAAACTAAATCTAAATAATAACCAAAATAATTAACCCTAAAATTAAATAATTCCCCTTGGTCCTGTCAAAAATTATTAAGATACAGCTAATAAAAACAACTGATACACGGCAACAGAGCTGTTCACGAGCTGTGGTGGAATATTAATACATAAGACGTTCAGATTTAAAAAAAAACTGTTGGTCAATCGGCCCAGGGGAGAAGAGGTTAGGTGGTGTCTTTTTGACCGTTAAACAGAACTGTATGAATTTTCCATAATCTGTGGTCTTGATGACTATGATCAAGTCATTTTGATGTGATGATGTAGTTAGCCATGTCCATCTATGGATTGGTGCAATGCTTTAATTATAATAAGAGATGAGTTTGATTGTAAATCTCATAAGTTACCAGTCGGTGCACACATTATTTTGGGACGTGATAGTTATGGATCTGTTAAGGGATTGTGTTCATTACATTCATCTTATCTGCTTATGTCACTGTTATTTCACCACAGTGCTGTGGTTATTGCTCATTTAACCCAGCACTCTAAATGTACAAATTATGCAATGGGGGATACCTGTACACACTGGTCATATAAATGGGATCACTTACATCACACATCGGGACCCAATGAATGAAGTACACTGATCAGCCATAACATTATGACCCCTGACACGGGAAGTGAATAACACTGATAATCTCATGGCACTGGTCAGTGGATGGGATATATTAGGCAGCAAGGGAACGTTCTGTTCTCAAAGTTGATGCACAAGTAAACTTGTGCTTCCTTACTGGACAGACTGATATCCCTGGGGTTTTACTGTGATCATTGCGTGTTCCCAAACATTTGTGGGATTTTTTTGTATATTTAAAGACACCAGACATAGTAGACTTCATGAAAAACTCTTGTTTGGATGTTATAGTATAACCATTCGGCTGAAACAGGTTCCCCTGATTCCACCCACTGTTGGGCAAATTGTACCAACGTTTCATAGTAAACTAATCTGCCACCTGGGTTCCATCAGCATTAAATCCACAACCTGAGGCAGGATTAACCATGGAGGGACCTCTGTCCCCACTGACTGGCCAACC
>JACXGJ010014130.1:0-15289 GCA_016801105.1 Esox niger | reverse complement strand
TCCCTCCCTCCCTCCCTCCCTCCCTCCCTCTTCCTCTGCCAGCCTCTCCCTCTACCTGCCTCCCCATTCCTCTCCCTGCAAGCCTTCCTCTGCCTGCTTCTCTCATTGAATGGCAGGGCTCAGACAGCTGTTACCTGCTGGTATGCGAAGATGGAGCAGAGCAGAAAGACA
The DNA here is from genome assembly GCA_016801105.1 of Esox niger. Taxonomy (NCBI): domain Eukaryota; kingdom Metazoa; phylum Chordata; class Actinopteri; order Esociformes; family Esocidae; genus Esox; species Esox niger. The sequence continues at coordinate 15,118 of JACXGJ010014130.1, read as the reverse complement.
GTCCTCTGGGCTATGTGAAACAGAGGCAGACATAAATATCACCCAGAAGGGAATCAAACAGGCCCGACAACCTCACAAATTACTTTTGTACCCTAATGGTGTACGCGCTGCTATTGGTAGCTGTTGATGAATTGTATACCTTAGGCTACTGCAGTCAACTCACATACTAATCATTGCGGTCAGTAAACGGTTAAAATGCACGACTGAGATAACGCCTGAACAAAATGTTTTAAACAGAACTAATTGGAGCAATCACAAGTGACAGTAAATTCATACCACTTACTATTCAACAGTAAGACCTGTTCTAAGAATATACATCTAAAGCAGAGAAATCCCATTAGTTACATTATTATTAATATATGGTAAAACATGTTACAGTAACATTTATGTATGGCGTGTACAGCAGGTTAGGCAGTGGGGTGCTGGGCTGAGCTGGGCTAGACAGCATTTGGTTTGTGCTGCTCCTTTAATGTTCATAATGAGAAACACTGAGCGGTCAGTAATTTGTAAGCAGGAGTTAAGGTCAAATCCTAAACCACAGGACGATTGAGTCACCCCCAATGTGCCCATTTGAATTAGCATTTAAAAATATCTATTATTTATTTATGCGCATATTATTCAAATGGCAGGCGGACGGAGAGATTCCCCTGAGCACAACATAGGGGCAGAACTAAAGCAGAGGGATGGAGAGCGGGAAATAGAGAATGACAGAGAGGGGTTGGCAGAAAGAGGGAGACTGAAAGAGAGAAACACAGGGACAGAAAGAGATAAGGACAGAGAAATGGACAGGGATGGACAAAGAAAGAAGGGAGACGGACAGAGAGCAAGAGAGTTGAGATTTTGAAAGAAACAGAGAAAGAACCAAGGATGAAGAGTGCTCGTCAAAACTCATTTTACAGCCATGATAATCTTTCTAGCCTTTATGAGCAGAAACCTGGAAGTAAGAATCTCCTTGTGTGGTTGCCTCATGCACCCACTGCATATAACTAACAAAAATGTGAAACTTCAAAAGGTATCAGCTCCTCACTACCCTTTTGTAATAGCAGTTCCTTCTCCACAGAAACACTATGGCTGCATCCAATCACCTATCTCTATCCTTTAAGTGATCACCATACTCATTTTCCTTCCAGGGAAACTCTGTTGAATACAAAAGCAGTTGAAGTGCCGGGCCAGTTCACAGAAGCTACACCCTCTGCCCTAGATATTGATATAGCTTGAGGGGACGAGAGAACAACTTTTCTCACTTGCAGGGTTGATATCACTCAACAATTGCAATTCAATACAAACAGCAGTCGTGTGTAGCGCCAGTGGCCGGGAAGTGTCATACCTGATCAACACAACTCCAGAATAGTTAAAGAACGCCTTTATAATGATTCCTCAAAGAAACGTTTGAAGAACCCTTTGGGGTTGACTTTTTGAGGAGAGTTCTTCATCAAAACGTTGTTTGAGGAACCATTAAAATGAGTTATTTGGAATATCTGTTTACATTTTCCCCTTAAAAAAACATTTCTAACAGAGTTTCAATGAAGAAACTTTTTTAGAGTGTAGCCAGGACCTGATTGTTACTCTACCTTGCTTTGGCAACTAAGTAAGCCAAACCTCAGATGAGATGTAAAACGTCATTCAAGGCCTGAGGGTGTAGGGCCAAGAGCAGCCTGCTTCGCATTTGGACTGCAGCCTACATTCCCTATAATCCCATTCTACTCCAGAACACTACAATCCCCATAATCCCATTCTACCCTGAAACACTACATTCCCCATAATCCTATTCTTCCCTGACACACTACATTCCTCATAATCCCATTCGGAGGGCAGTGACAGACCGTGTAACCTTATGGGAAGGTAAACACAAATAAACAGCCAATTTGCATCCCGCTGTAAATCCAATAACAAGAGCTTGTCTAATGACCCAGCGCTGCGTTTCATAAATCGCCATTCCATTCTGTCCACTGTGGGGATTGTAAACCAAGCGTTCATTACCACGTGGAAATGGTTTCTCCCCATTCCACGCACAGATAACCACACAGCTCTTTCATTAACACTGGTTTAATGGCTTTCGGAATAACGGGACGATGGAATCCAACATTCCCCAGCCCCTAACCACAGAACGTCTAGTATTCAACTGTTCTGTACAAACATGTCATGCGTTCTGTGTTGTGTGGGTTCTGTGTTCCGTTCCGCATTGGAGCACACTGGGGCGAGCTGATCAAACAACAGGCCCAGGTCCATCACAGACAGCAGATACCAGCTCAGGGGGAATGATGCACACTGTCAATTGGATATCGATTCTGTCTCGCCAAATGTTCGCAAAGAAACTTCTCTGAAGCTTTGGGTGACATCGGTTTTCAGGCACTCGCACGGAAACGCGGCCAAGTCAACCAAATATTTTTCAAAGGAACAAGGTCTTGGCGGTTATATAAATTCAAAGAGGCACTTCCATAATCAATATGTACCATACAGCTTTCATTCAGACTTTTTAGTCTGTCATCAAACAGGGCGTCGGAGGAATTAAATCTAACAAAGCTATTTCTAAGCAAAATGACTGATATTTGTTGTTTTTTAATCGGTGCATTCACAATCAGCTTTCGGTCAGACTTAACCTTAAAGAGGAGGAGGTGCTCTGAATGTCAACCTTTTCCACACAGACCTTTTAGAAATGCCAACGGTCTCCTGTACACCCCCATGAAACCAGAGACAAAGAGAGAGGGAAGACAGTGGGGCCGGATGGGGAGGGGGGGGTAGGTGAGAAGGGGGAGAGATAAGAGAGCTGAGAGGTTTTCTCCAGACTGAGAACCATATGACATGAAGTCAGCTGGACTGAGCTCAGCCCCGTAGGAGTTGATTTGACACTTGCCGGGGGGCAATATCGGGGTAAATGTGGGCCTTGAAGGGCCCGGGAGCCGATCCCCATATCTGCAATGCACTCGCTCAATAACGTCGATGAATGAACGGCAATGGATTGGAGAAGAGGAGAAGTTGGTTAGCAAGGTTGTACTGATATAGGTGCAGTAAAACAAACTTGTACTGATATACAGTAGATGCAGAATACCAAACTCGTACTGATATAGATGCAGAATACCATGGTAATATTCATGTAGATGCAATACACCATGGTAATATTGATGTAGATGCAGTATACCATGGTAATATCAATAGTAGGGGTAGGAGATAATTTTGGAAATATAGTTTTTAAGTTATTTATATAATATCATTATAAAATATAATTCAATAATGAACATAACATTATCTTTCATACTGGGATATTGCACATTTTGCATTGTCCAATGTTCAAACATCTGACCAGACAACTGGACGGCAATAAATGCACACCTATGTGGCTCATTTACTAGCTTTTAGACAGAGCTACATGAAGTGGTTCGGACTAGGGCTACACCATAGCAGATACTGGAGAAGTTTCTACAGACCAAGAATTTGTCACCAAGAGGGGACCTACCACTTCTGAAATATGGAACTGGTTCGGGTTTTACAAAATCTGATAATGAGCAGGAAAAAAACTGTCAAGATATGCCGAACCTGTCAAGAGGACAGCCATTTTTGCAGCACTCCACCGATCGGGCCAGAACCCTATTGAAAATCTGTGGGGATACTCGTAGATAGATTAGGTGAGGTGTAATGCTATCTACGAAAATGCAATTTCATAGTGCTCTCAAGTAAATACACCCCTAGCTTCAAAAGCTGGTTTTGGCCCCTTTGGCTGAAATAACTTATCATAGCAGTTTCTTGTAATTATCTATCAGTCTCTTACATTGACTGGGAGGAATTTCTGATGAATATTCCTTACAGCACTGCTTCAGCAGTGTCATGTTTGAGGGCTTTCTTGCATGCATAGCACTCTTCTATTCTCCCCGCACATAATTTCAATAGGATTGAGGTCTGGACTTTAACTCTGCCATTCCATTACCCTCTATTTTTTCTTTTTGAGATGTTTTGTTGCAGCTTTTCTGGTATGTTTAGATTGTTGTCCGTTTGCAACCTGTTAGGCATCTACTGTATTTCTGAACTGGCAGTTTGTCCCATTTGTCTATTCTCAACTGCTTTGGTTCCCCCAGATTTTAAATGTGCCTTCTCCCAACAGATCTCCACAGGTTTTCTATGGGATTTAGATTTGGACTCATTGCTGGCCAGTTCAGAAATGTCCAGCGTTTTTTCTTGAAAAAACCCTCAGGTCTTCCAGATGTGTTTTCTTCCTGGAACCCCCATAACCTTCAACAGAAACCTAGCTTTTTAACACAGAGTTCAACACTGCTCTCCTGAATGCCTTGGTATTCTTCTGAGGTCATGCAAACTTTCAAGACAGCCACTGCCAGATGCAAAAAAGCAACCCCAATACCTAATACATGCTTGAATGTGGGGTAGATTATCTTTTCTTTTCAGTTTGCTGTAAATATATGATGTCCGTTCTGAAAAAGCTGAAATGTGAATAATCTGTCCAAAGGACATTCTCCCAGAAGATTCATGACATGTTTGGGTGTGTTTTGGCAAATTGCAGTCAAGGATTTGTTTGTCTCTCTCTCTCTCGGCAGTACAAGTTGAAACTGTCGCAGCTTGTGTCTCAAGTTCTACCTAAATCTATCGGGCAGTTGATTGAGTTGATTTCTTTACCATTCAAACAAGACTTTGCTGACATATTCCTTTAAGATTTCACTTGCAGCCATGTCTAGGAAGGACGTCTACAGCAGCATGGGTCATAAATGTACAGTAGGAACAGGAACATCAAGGACTCAGGAGATGGACTTATAGCTGTCGGCTTCCGTCCATCCTGTCATAGCCTTGAGCTTGTCTATGCTTGGATACAGTTTTACATCTGACCTCAGGCCATTCAGTTTTTTATATATTTTCTCCATGCTCACTGCAGTATACATACTGACACAAAACAGGAGAATGAGTCATTTTCTCCATTCAACTTCAATTCCAATGTCAACGACAATCGCCTGCTTGAAGTGTTATAACTTCTAACCACCAATAGAAGGTGTCAAAGATATTGTCTGGGTCATAGGATTTCTTTGTTGAATAAGCTATGATTTGGTTAAATATAGATTATTTAGATGTTTTAATTTATATTGTAACAGTTTTCTGGAAGTAATGGAGCATTATTTGAATGAACAAAAGTGCCAATATTTTGGGCTGTAGAGGCAGTATATCATGGTTATACTGCAATGAAAAACTGGCCTCCAATAATGAGAAAAAAAGTATCAAGAAATCAAATAACAAAATGTGCTTCTGGCAGAAACCTGAGAACATAACTCTTTTTAGAAGAAAACTGTATCTAAGAGTTAAAATAATGTTCAAATTTTCTGGACTCAACCTTAATCATCAACCTACCTAATTCACTTTAGTGACACATGATAACTGACCACTGATTCAGGGTTAGATATTTCTTTATCCTATTAGTGGTTAAAGCAAAGGAAAAACGATCTTGCAAATGTTTTTTTACTTACTGTGTAATTGATAGGTTAGGATTAAAGGTAGTTATCAGATTCAGGATCTTTGGAACAGAGAAGTGTACATCTCAAACTTTAGAGTAAAGCTGAGCTCTGTTATTAACAACGACAGTCAGAAGCACAGAGGATAAGGTTTTGTAGTATTGAGACAGTCTTAAGACTACACTCCCCATAGTTCAAATTGGCGACTAACAGGGACTGTTACACAAAGCAGCATGTTATATAGAGGACAAGTTCTGTGCTCGTGCGCATGCACGTGTGTGTGTACGTGTACGTGTATGTACGTGTGTGTACTCGGGTATCCAGGGAATGTCAGGAGGTAATCCATTCATCTTACATTTCAGATTCGCCCCGGCACTTTGTCGATCCTCATTTGAGATCTGAGCGCAACGCGTCCCTGGCTTTGGAGGAAATGACTCGAGGAACTTGGGCGTTGTCGTCCACGATCCCCTGACGAGAGCGTCCCAAACGCAGCGGCAGTCTTTCTGCCGTCGCAGTCGCCGCTCGCCAACCACGCTATCCCATATCACATCTCTGCCACTCAGCAACAACCCATCAGCAATCCAATTTCACACACACACTCGGGATGGTGGGGGTTGCCATGAGGACAGCACCGACGTGGATGTAGACTACCACAGAAAACATGTTTTAAGGACAGCGAGAGAAAGAGGAGAAGTGGTTTCTACCACTGCGTTACAGTAGAGTGCTGTGAGCTGTATCTGTGCAACAATGGAGGGGAGCCGACAGCCACACACTTTATCACACTGGACCTCTCGAGTTCTGCTTCTCAAGACAATCTATACAGGCCATTTGATTGAAGTGCACTGCAGAGCGAACGAGAGAGTGAGGGAAACCGAGAGAGAATGCAGGAGAGAGCATGTGTCTGAAGTTGTCCGTGCCTTGTAAATACACCTTTTGTTTATCTAGCGACATATCACATCCATTGGTCTCCATTCAGCCAGGTCCCCAAGGTAACAAAAGCCCTTCACTTGTACAGGGAACACAACGTGTACAGTGTTGAATGACAACATTTACTCTGCCCTTTCCATGCCACCAACTGAAAATGCCCAGCTTTGGTGGTCATTAAAACCAAGCCCTATTATTTTTCCTAAGAGATGTTGCGACGTTATATCATATGACAGGTAATCAAAACTGACCACTAAAGCCCCACTGAGTGAGTTACAAGGTCTGGTCCCCATCTACACCCTCACATCTCAGACACCCCTCTACTCATCTAAACTCTTCTTTACACTCATCACTCTCCTGCTTTTAATCTCAACCCTTGTCTTCTGCTCTCGTCTTTCTCCTTGTCTGAACCCTCCACTCCACTCGTCTTTCTCCTTGTCTGAACCCTCATCTACCTTCTCCTCGTTCTTCAACCCTCCTCTACCCTCTCCTCGTTCTTCATCACTCCTCTACCCTCTCCTCGTTCTTCAACACTCCTCTACCCTCTCCTCGTTCTTCAACCCTCCTCTACCCTCTCCTCGTTCTTCAACCCTCCTCTACCCTCTCCTCGTTCTTCAACCCTCCTCTACCCTCTCCTCGTTCTTCAACACTCCTCTACCCTCTCCTCGTTCTTCAACCCTCCTCTACCCTCTCCTCGTTCTTCAACCCTCCTCTACCCTCTCCTCGTTCTCCAACTCTCCTCTACCCTCTCCTCGTTCTTCAACCCTCCTCTACCCTCTCCTCGTTCTCCAACTCTCCTCTACCCTCTCCTCGTTCTTCAACCTCCTCTACCCTCTCCTCGTTCTTCAACCTCCTCTACCCTCTCCTCATTCTTCATCCCTCCTTTACCTTCTCCTCATTCATCAACGCTCCTCAGCTTTCTCCTCGTTGAGAACCCTCGCCAACCCTATCATTTTTCTCCTCATCTTAACCTCTATCCTCTCCTTTCTTCTCATGTCAACCCTCCTTTCCTCATCGTCCCTCCACTCCCCTTCTACTCTCCCCTGCTCTTCTCTGCCAACACCATAACACCCAGCCCTTAGAACCCTGGCTGCATTTCATTTCAGGAGAAAATATGTTTCTGGAAAGAGGAGCTCTACTTCAGGGCACATTCAAATCAGACTTTTTACTGCAGGAACCTAAACACATAACAGACAGACAGGCAGGCCAGCAAACAGACGACCAGTCATAAAGATACTAAATCAGACAGACAGACTTTTGTCCTAGACACAGAAAGTTAATTTGGATAAGTCCATATTCACAGGAAGGAAGACAGGAATAATGTTCATCCAAGGAGAGGAACAGAGAACTCTGTAATGAAACGATTGACTGCGGAAACTAAGATGGCAGATTTCTTCATCTTGACCTTGCTCTGCTTTTAATCAGAGCATTTTCTTTCTCATCATTTCCTAATCCATTCCCACTACCAAGGTCGGCAAGTGGGATTAAACACACATTAGACCAAATTAAATCCCTTTCTTCAAATTTGTAATTGTCTAAAGATTTGAATAGAAACACATATTATACTGTAACATTTATATTTGAGTAATTTGTTAAGAGGATTTTATCCAGTGTGTCTTACAGGAGCCATTTGTCTTGTCTTATGTGTCTTGTTCAAGGGCACAACAACAGATTTTCACTTTCTCTACATGGGGATTCAAACCAGCACTGTCCCGACACTCAAAGCACTAGGCCATCTGGTGCCCTATCCTGAATAACCTTCTTCAAACTAAAGTGTAGCTTCTGTCGTTTTACACAGACAGCATGGCAGTGTAAACAAAGCTATCGCTGGTCCCTTCCAATACTCTGATTCAACCCTTTCCCTGATTCCTCCAAACCAACGTCTTCATTCAAGCAACTAAAGACCCAGGATTTCCTAGGGCTGTTATTTTCCTGTTCTGGATGCCTGGGAGAGCATCAGAGAGGATATCTGAGGATAAACAGCGTGCTTATGATGATGTTTGTGTTCATGAAAGATTATGGCGGCTCCACTGCACGGCAAATTGAGAGGAAATGTCTGGGTTTCATAATGAAATGTTACGGTCCGGTCCAATCCCTATCAAATTCATAAGCAAGTTTCCCAAAGAAACAAAAGATTCATCACCAGCAGGAAAACAGATGGTAAAATGATACCTACACACAACTGAAAAGACACTGAAACATGTTTCTTTTAATGTTACGTAAAAGCCATGCAATCAAAAAAGTAGCTCTGTTAATGATTTTTTTAAATGATTTCTTTTACATTTATTGAAAGATGCTGCCCTGACATTAAGTCAGGCACGAGGACCATGATAAGACATTCAAATTAATTCTATTTTTATTACATTCACATTTGTTAATGGGGAACAAAGGAAATAGGTTTCTGTTTTGGGTAAAGTTGGCTTTGAACAAAAAACCTCTAATATGAGTGTGTTTCTAAGCTATTCTTCGAGGGACACGATTCCCTGCACGTTAGGTCCTCGGGGGTTGGGCTGCACGATAAAAAAAAGAATGCAAACAGCAATTGTTAGGCCAAATATTGTGATTCATGGTGTGAGATAGATCAGGGTAGAGATATAGCAGGGGAGAAATGTTGGAAAAGAATTATTGAAAGACTTAGAGACACTTATTGAAAATCAAAGTGGCAAACAGCATCGTTGTGGTTTTCTAACAATCAGTTCACCGTATTTGACCTAACAGAACGGTATACAGACATGATAGTGAATCTAAGAGCGAGTAGGAACGGCACAGCTCAAGTGACAGAGGGCAGGGCTTGGTGTGTGTGAGTGAAGCAAGGCGCAAGAGATGAAAAAAATTCATTACAAATGGCTGTATCCTCTTGCGAAATAAATACTGCACATGTCAAAATTGTGATTTGAAGTCGATTAACTGGTGAAGTCCCGTTCCGGAAGAGGTCATCATTCACAACTACTCAGACTAATCACCTGGACAGCATAGAAGAGAGGACGTTCAGCTCCGTACCATAACGGATCTCATTGGCCTTTCCCGCAAACAAAGCAATGGCGAGAAGCTCCATCACATGGATTTTGCCACCATTAGAGAAAACAATTAGTTGTAAACCTGCGAATGAAAAGCGAGGGAGGGATAAGAACCAAGCCCAGACTCTGACCTTCAGGATCCACGTAAGCAACACATGAATAGTAAACACCGTAAAGCTTTAAGGCTTCCAACATTAAAACGGGGTAATAGTGTTCTTCTCCAACCATTAATATTTGATCCCGAGCACTTCTGATGCATGAGAGAGAAAGAAAAAAACCCAGACAGAACGTGAACCCCTCGGATTTCCCCATCTTCCACACGTTGCAAATCTAAATGTCAGCAACGGGGGTGATGAGCTGACAAGGTTGAGGGCCTGCTTAATCAAACATCCATGCAGTACTGTACTCCAGAGGGCAAAGTGTCTTTTACTGCAGAGAATAAGCAGCCCTAGGCTGCATTTCAGAGAATGGTCATGCTGTGTCCTGTCACATACAGCACAATCAATTAAATTCAAGACAAGTATGAAAAGTGTGAGAATATCTATTGCCAAGAGCCGATCTGCGACAGGAGCAGGGATAAGATAACACCTCTGGGAATATGAAGCCTGTTGTACTGGCACGTTGCACATTTAGCTTTGTAGTCAAAGCCCTCAGACCTACCTGATACATTATGCTTTCAACATGTTTTTTTGTGTGTGTTTATTTATTTCAGGCCTGGAAAAGCATTGCCCCAGATTACAAATTAATTATTTATAGATATTTACAAATGTAAAAGGTATGAGGTTTGTGTGAAAACATCTGTAAACTGCTGGGTTCTGGAAAAACACGGCTTTTTCAAAAGGGGGTTGGAATATTCCAATATTTTCCAAGAGAAAAATGAATGCTTTTAATATAAAATGCTATTTTTAAGCAGGATTTAATATGAATTAAACTAAATGCGGACTCGGCTAAATGACATTGTGGGTTAATTTCGGCAACAACTAGGCATTCCGAAACTACAAACCAGAAGTTTACCTCTGTTTGGCTGAGTGGTAGTGGCCTGAAGCAAACCCTTGTACATGCATATATACTGTGCGACTTTTGGCTCATCTTAATATCTGCAGTTCTGTTAATGGCGTCGTAATTTTGGCTACCTTTAAGGACATAAATAACGATGTGTCAAGACTAATAATGAAGACAGTGATAAATCAACAGAAAATCATAATATGACCACAAACGAATCACTAATTACTGCTCAAACATCCAATCCAATGAGAAACAGTGTGATACTAAATGATGTTTTATCAAAGCTGCGTGTGAGAGAGGCAGGAGCTGTATAATCATATTTATGCATGCGGTGAATCAATACATCTTCCTCTGTGGAATGGTTGTTCAGCTGTTGGCAGTTTCCATTCTCTTTAACCACTTCATGTTGAGCCTGTCTGCTTTGGAAATGTAAAAGTTTCATCTTATCTGAGCAAAATCTTCCATCTCGTGATAGAACTTTTCTAGAGGATTCCTTTTTTTATATCCCAGCCTAATTTAGAAGCTATTGTCACACGTCACCCTGGTCTCTCTCCCTCTTTTTCCCCTCCTCTCTCTTTCTGTCTATATGTTTCCCTCTCCCTCATTCTACCAGCTTCCCTGGTGGGCGTCTTTTTAAACTTTAATCATCTCACTTTCAATCCATTTCACTGCAACCTCGCAGCAAGGATATCACACTTTTTTGTGTTCCTGCTCTTGCTGTAGTCTTAATAAAGATACTGTGATTTTATCATTCAAATATTTTTTATTAGCTGATTCTCCTCAGTGTGTTTTCTTACCATTGTACAGCGACACAGACATGGTTTCTGTTAGAACACCCCTGCCGGGCACAGTTAAGGATGCATGGCTACATCAAGATGCCAGAGAAAAGATCAACAAAGGTGAAACACGGTACTGTTCTGATTTTACTCAGAGAAACCACCCTGTAAGCTCAAATGAGTTCAGGGTCCTCAGGACATCCAATGTTGGCAGAGTAGCACAGATTTTAAACACATTGCGTTATATTGAGTATTTACTTTCTTTTTCCTTCCTAATCCACATGTCCATATTTGTTCTGCGATAGACTGAATTCGGACCCTGTTCCCTGTTGCGTTTATTGTCACTAACGCACCTCATGCTCTGATGCTTTTTAAACAGAAACATTTCTTCCAGGGCGGTAGCCTATTTCAGGCCTGTTCCAATAGATACATGTAAATGTATTAGCGCAGCCAGCGAGTCATTACGGTGGAGAACCAACTTTCTCTCTTTGTTGACGAGCGCTGTCAGGGTGAGGCAGAAGCTAGCCTCCTGCTGAGTTGTAGATAGCATGTTGCGTCATAAACAGGAGAGGGCCTGGTGCTCCCGGCAGCACTAAAGTACCCAACCTGCACGGCTGCCGCCAATCAATGACAGACAAGAGCAGCTTTCACTACTCTACCGGTGCGTGTGAAGGAACCAAGGACGCTAGGCCAATTAGGGGACTCACATTGTCAGTATAGTAGCTGTATGGCATTCTAAAGTGGTCATGTTTCTTTTACTGAAAAACAGGGGTGAATTGAACCCAGAATGTTCAAGAAAATTTATTGTGGGCTCATGCTATAGCGGTAAAACCGGAGCCGGTTCAGAACATAATTAAAGGTCAAGTAAAGTTTAGGTGATTACACAATTTCTTTAAGCCTCAAATGTAAGCCACACGAAAAGTTGCAGATACTTGGCATAGTTTCTAAAATGCAGAAACTTTAGGTCTAATACTTATGGCTTAACTAGTAAAATGATGATATACGAGGTCTAATACTTATGGCTTAACTAGTGAAATGATGATATAAGAGGTCTAATACTGATGGTATAATTGTTAAAATGATGATATACGAGGTCTAATACTTATGTCTTAACTAGTAAAATTATGATATACGAGGTCTAATACTGATGGTATAACTGGTAATTACATCTACTTTCACCTCAGCTGAAAATTAAACCTTTATAAATAAAGTTAACTGCACATCCTACTTTCAGCTGGTTAGATTTTAACCTCTTCATCAGTAGACGCCATGTTAAAAGTAAACTAATTTTTATCAGATGGTTTTATTCGATCAGGCACTACCTTTGGTAACAAAAGTAACAAAGATAAGACGCAGATTGTTGTTGTAATTTAAAAAAATGAAGGTTGTTATTGACGTTCTTTGATTAATAATTTAGTGAGTGTTGAACATACAGGAACAAGGCTACCACTGTTGGGATCTATCAAGTAGCAGCTTTCCAATGCTCTGTCGTTTGTGTGGACAGATTGAGAAACATAAGTTCTGTCTACATATGGGCATGCGTGGTTTTCAAATACAGTCAAATACTGGTTCTGCTTATATATTTGCATCAAGTTGGAACATTATTTAATTTGTTTTGATAGTCCCAGTTGAGACGCTTCTCATTCCATCACATTTGGGTATTCACACGTTTCAAACTGTATTACGTCATTGTTTGAGATTGCGGGAGCAGTACTCCGGATATGGGGAACCTCAGGAAGCAAACACATTATGCAAAGAAGCACGTTTATTGAGATTCAGAATCATTTTCCACCCAAAATGTTGACCTTGTAAAACTACAACAGCAAAATTATTCTGTGGTGGTCTCAGATATGTTAAAACATTTGTTCACAAACCTCCAATAGGTGTATACTGTATATATGAATGTGAGAGAAATAATTTTCTTCTGGGTAGGCACTGTACTTTAGACGATCAACCTTAACCACACTGGAGTGTCGCCTAACCATGTCTAATATTAACCATAACCTTAACCACCCTGGAGTGTCGCCTAACCTTGTCTAACATTACCTATAACCTAAACCCTTTATCTAATGCAATGCTTCCCTGGACCTCATCACTGATGTCACCAACACCAATTTGATAGTCCATTTCATGAAGAGTGTACTATAGTGTAATCTGGAAGGATGTAAAAGGTGATTTTAGCATGTTTATCGCACACGGTTCTACATGTTTTTATGCACGATGTATATATGCATGAGTGATTCGGTAGGTGTTATAGTCGCGTTAAAACAGAAAACTTGTAGAAATGTAGGTTTTTTATTATGGCGCAGAAGAGGTTCGACATATTAATAAAGAAACAGGGATTTGGCCTGTGAATCTAGGGGCAGAGTGCTCTAAATCCTGGAAAAAACAACATAATGTGAGATCTACCAACCATTGGAACATTTCTCTGAAATATAAATGTTTGCACTGACAGATAAAAAGGATCCATCAAGCAAGGCCATAAACCTTAAAACACATTATGACATGAAGTAACATTTGGATAAAAAAAATACCAAAACCAAACCACATTCTGAAAATACCAACAAGAAATAGGATACAGAAAATCCCACCCAATACATTTTTATGAAGAAAATATAAATAAATACGCAGATATCTAGTCCATAAATAGTCTATCTAGCCACAGGCCAATACCTCTTCTACAAAGCAGGTTAAATCGTCCTCTCCTGTTGTGGCTATAATTACTAGATGAATCTATGTAAGCAAATGTCCTGTTCCCTGACCCAAATAAACCCTGATTGCCATGTTGTTTTCTCTGACTGAAACCACAAAGACCAAGCAAGTGCCTCCACTTACTATTCATCACCTGAAAACAGAAATAGCGGTGTGGTGGCGTGAACGGACAAAGATTTATCTGTATAAACAGAAGCAGGCGCTGCAAACAAGTGATAACACATAAAAATGTACGTAAAATAAAATAAAAAAAGAACGAGTTTGATAAATAATACGGATAGGCCAGGGAAGCACATCTAAATGAAGCGTGGTGCGACGCGGGATGTGGCTAGTTGTACATCATAACGGGAGTCACGGCCAGATGGTCCTCTTCTAGTCTAAGCGCACAGTGCTCCATCACGCCTTACTAACGTGCACATCGACGCGGGAAGTCGACACGCTGGGTGCTTTCTCATAACTGACGAGAGACCGTTCCAGCAGGCCGGGAAATACCAAACGCACATGAAAGCAACAAACTGCACGGTCGCATGTTACACAACGGCAAAGCCCATCGGGCCACGCACACGCACACGCACACACTCCAGACACAGGCCTGTGTAGACATCCAGATGTTGCTCGGAGGAGTCACTGTAACGTGCTCACAGGACACATTTCAGACATTTAGCAGACGCTCAGAGTAAGACAGCCATGCAACATTGTAACTGTAAGTGCACAGTACTCAGTGAAGTAGCCATCAGCAAAGTCAGGGATACAAAAAGAGTTGCAGGTTAGGTATCAGTTCAAGGAGGGCTAAGGTCACGGGTGGACAAAGGGAGATTTTGGATATTTTCAGAAAATTGTGTTGTAGCAGTGGTCGCCAGGACACAGAAAACACGCACACCAACTCACCCACACACACCCACCCACACACACTCACCCACACCCACCCACACCCACAGACACACACACACACACACACACACACACACAAGGATACAGCCTGTCAGCTGGAGAGATGGACTTGCACTGGCAAAGAAAACCAACCCCATCCCACTGTCTGACACCTATACAAACACACACACACAAACACACACTCACAAATATACAAGGCACTTTGAAAGCAGATGACAGTGAGAGAGGCTCCTTTTGCATCAGGAGGTTCTAAAGGCCTGTGGTGTGTGTGGTGAGTCCATGGGAGAGTGTGTACATGCTGTGCATCCGGGAGAGTGTGTACGTGGTGAGTCCCTGGGAGAGTGTGTAC
>JACXGJ010014128.1:0-15295 GCA_016801105.1 Esox niger | reverse complement strand
CCCCCCCCCCCCCCCCCCCCCCCCCCAATCCGGCCTGCGAATGTCCGCTCACAGTCAATTCTCCTGGGCTTTGTCCAGAACCTCTCCATTATACAGGGTTAAGCCTCAGCTGATGCGATCAGGCTTTCTTAATTTACAACCAAATTGAGTGACTGTAATTTCTAAAGGAGTGCAGGTACTTGAGACTGGAACACAATTTGCAACCGGAGGAGGATTGGGGGAGTGTCCAGGGTCCTTCCATGTCTTCCTCAAAGGACATTTGGCACATATTTAGATTTGCATGCGCAACGTGTGCCCCCCCGCAACCCCGTTGACGTCTTTATCGATTGGCCACGTTTAATGCTGCCATAGCAAATCATGGAATCCTCAGCCTAGCAGTGCTCCTTATTGCCTCGCACTGGGTTACAGAGCCATTCAAGGTGGCCTGACCTTAAAGGGGCATGTTACAGATCCATTTAAGGTGGCCTGACCTTAAAGGGGCATGTTACAGATCCATTCAAGGTGGTCTGACCTTAAAGTGGTATGTTACAGATCCATTCAAAGTGGCCTGACCTTAAAGGGGCATGTTACAGATCGGAAGTGTGTTCCCCAGTCCCTGAATGACAGTATGCTCTGTGCTGCTTCAGTCACACAGAGGGTCCACGATAACAGTGGTGAAAAACACTGACTGTTACGTGTCCTGCCCATCCCTTTAAAACACCAACCTGAATGTTTCCTGCCCTGTCCCTTTAAAACACCACCCTGCATGTTTTCTACCCAGTCCCTTTAAAACACCACCCTTCTCAGACGGCTTGTTTTGCCGATCTAGTGAAGACATCTATCCCACAGGTGGAAATGGGAAGTGGAATTTATACACCTCTAAGTTTCATGCAGACAAAGAACTCCATTATCAATCACATAGCTACAGTTCAATTTCAACCAGGAGCAAGATAGGATAGGCTTTTGTTTTTAAGGAAACAAATTCAAAGAGAAATCCCTCCATTGAGAAGGAGACTTACAGCCGTAAAAGTGAGGGAACATTTAGCTATGAAAAGCTGCGAAGAGAGGTTGGCCGAGCTATGACCCTGCTTGTGTCACTCCATCATGTTACATTTCTCAGAAGTCTCCAGTGGGATTTCTAAGAAATAACCAGGGCATTTTATTTCTGGGACGTCGGCACGGACTCCATGACTCGTCATGTGTTCTGTGTTTTCCTGTGGTTCCAGCGTCTCCCACCATTAAGCTGTTGGTGGAGGACCCGCTTGTGGTGAACCCCGGACAAACCGTGACCCTGGTGTGCGTGACCTCAGGGGGTGAGCCCGTGCCCACACTCACCTGGGTGCGCAACGCGGACCAGCTGCCCAGGAACAGCGTCCTGAACAGCGGGACCCTCACGCTGCCCGCCATCTCCATGGAGGAAGCCGGCCTCTACAGCTGCGTGGCCAGCAACAATGTGGGCAACCCGGCCAAGAAGTCCACCGCCGTCGTGGTCCGAGGTAACGCCAACAAGTGTCTTCATTACTTACCTACTTTTAGGAGTGATATGTTGCCAAAATGTTGCCAAACGGTTGGGTAGCCTAAGGAGGACTTTGTAAGGACTCGGGATAAGCTATTGGCCAAATGTTCATGGAATGGCAGAGTTACACAAACACTAGGGTTAACAAGCCAGGTAGGATTCAGGTTATATCCGTTTTATGTGGTGAATGTCAGATGTGCGTGGTAAACGTGTATGTAGCGCTCGGAAACAGAGCTTTGGATTCTCCCAGTTGTGTCCTGTATTGTGCTGGCGTGGGGGGAGGAAACCTCTGCCGGCACACTCTTTGATCGATTCCCAGGTAATGGTGTTCTGCGACTGTTGTTGGATATATGTGTGATACCACTTTAGCTCCTGAAAGAACCAGGAAGACATTAGCAACATGTCGACAGAGCCGCGAAAACCTGCTTTATAACCCACCCACCCCTTCTGCCGAGCCAAGACAAGCGCCCGCTGGAGCAGAGATGCAGGAGAGTCTGAGAGGCTGGTTTAAATGGGGCGTCAGGGGGTACAGCAAGGCTGCATGATGTTGCTTTTGTACCTAAACGCTTTGCGCTAATGTATTTGCATATGGTCGTTAGCGCCATCAAACATGAATTTGCCTTCCTGCGCCATAGTTATTCTCCTATCAGAGTTTCGGCCACTGACCTGAAACAAAAAGCCCTTTCCGTTCCACCCATGAGGCTCAGATGAAATTATAACTGGCCGGGTTTTTGGGCCGGTGCTGCAGCAGCTGTTGCATCTTATTTCACAGTCACCCCCTCTTCAAAGTGAATCGTCTGTGGGCGCAGAACTCTGCTGGCACCTCGGGACGGTCATAAGCCGAAGGTTTAGAGGAGAGATCCATTTCTGTCTACGGGCTCTGACAGCACAGAGTCCCATAACAGAAAGCTCCAGATTTGCATGGGGAGAAGGTTGTGCGTGCGCGTGCGTGCGCGTGCGCGTGTCAGCAGGGGTTTGTTTGGGGAGGTTGTGCCAAGGAGATCAGTCCATTGGCCAGGGACCATAGGCAGACCGGGCAAGCGGCTCAGCCATAGGGTTAAGGGTTAAAACGCTTCTAGAGTTGATCATTTCGGTTTTAAAACGGACTGAAAGTATCAACGCCTAGAACAGGTTTCCATTCATCCCAATCCACATGACCATGCACATTTGCTACAGTTGGAAATTGGTTAAAAGAGAGATCCAGGATCTGTTGGTGGTTCTGGAGGAATTACTGGGCCTAGCGACTTGACTCAATCAGAAATAATCTCCTTCCATCTATTCCATTCTAACACTAAGAATTGTGTCTTCATCCATATTGCTGTCTTTGTTCTTTGTGTAAAGGTCACGACTCAAAAGCTACAAATGGAACCTCAAAGAATATTGGATGCGTAGAACGCGCTAGAGTATTATACACTTGGCCGGTTAGCACTCGGTATACTACACATTCAATACATGACAGCGTTGCGCGACAAAACCGTGGCGCCCCGGGGCACATCAACAACATCGTGTTGTCACTATTCACTAACCGGGATGATTATATAGACGCCCCCGCCTCGTCGTTCTGTAGACGCTCGCAGAAAATCGTCAATGAGAAGACAGCTGCCTGTCTCCCTGATCCTCCATCAGTGTTCTGCCGCACAGGTTTCAAAGATGACACGCGTAACAACTCGTCTGACAAGAACCTCGGTGCTGTCCGTGTCGGGCAGCCGCCCGGAGTGACGCTTCAGTCGCCCGGATTTGCCCAGTTGAGATATTCAGCCCCTGGCGCCCTGGACAGACGTTTGCATACTCTGCACCTCAACACAGAGGGCAGAATCTCATTCGGTGAGGCCAGGAGGGGAAATGGGCCGGGTCTGAGCAGGCAACATCCCGTCAGGGGGGATCGCACGTCGACTCGTCTCACTGTGTCCTCCTGCTACTTCGCTCACGTCGAGTCTCTGTGGTCATTTTGTGGGACACTTTGGAATAGAAGTGTAAAAACATGATTGAACGGTGGGAAAACTACAGGGGCTGTCGGGGGCTCATGGGTTTTATTTCTAGTGGTTAAAGTATCTAAAATTGTTTGGTTACCTTGTCATTGTTAAAATGGACTGCGCAAAGGATAAGTAGTGATGCTGTGGAAATAGATAAAAGGACTGACACTTTGAAAATAAGAAAAGAAACCAGTGACTCTGAAAGATGCATCTGTTCTGGATAAGAAACAAACAGTTTGTCTAGCGTGTGTGTGTGTGTGTGTGGTTGTGTGTGTGTGTGTGTGGGGGGGTGTGTGTGTGTGTGTGTGTGTGTGTGTGTGTGTGTGTGTGTGTGTGTGTGTGTGTGTGTGTGTGTGTGTTACGTCAGCAATGAGACGTTACACTGACAACCTCATCAATAACATAAGAAACACACAGCACAGGTCCACTTTAGCTATCTTATTACATCCGGATGGTGAAACTCATCTTCATTGTCAAGAGCGGCCATTCAGTACCTCGGTGCTATTGAAAGCTGGTGGGTCGGGAGGAAAATTACCTGACTCTGTGGTTTATAACTTATTTAGCTGGCGAGGGGGCAGGCAGAGCCTTGCCAGGGTTGAGCCTGCTGACCGTGCACACTGCCTTGGAACTCACCCCTTTCATTTATTTACACATCATCTCCACTCTGTCGGCTTTTCCGCGAGGCGAACAGAATAGGCAGTTGAGATATATTTAGTTGATGCTTTTTTTGGAGGAAGGAGCCCACAGTGGGGTTTATACGGTTCAGATTCCTATCTTATAAAGGGGGGGGGACTGGACGGTCGACAGAGCTGGTGTTTGCCTTAGCAGATAAAGTGGTCGATCAATGGTCTTCCCTGGCTGTCTGTCGGGTGCGATGTCTCTGTGGGCTGTTGTTGGAGATACAGTCCTTGTGGAAAATCGGGGGGGGGCCCTTGCAAAGTGCTGTCTGTGGTTGTGTAATGTTATTTGGGGGACTGAGTGGAGGGGGGCTCGTGTTAGCAAGAAAGGTCAGTGCTGTTTATGTACTGGATTTCTCGCGTATTCTACACAACCTTGTGGAAAGCGGTGTTACGGTTCGGGGCGTTTCTTAAAAAATCGGGTCGCATCGAGAGGAATCAGTCAAAGCTGTTTGTCTGTTCATGGTTCGCTCGTTAGCTTTTGTGCTTCATGACATTCGTGTTGGACCTCTCTTTAATAAAATAATGAATCAAATATCTAGAATGATTTATAAAGCAAAGCTTTGAAAGGTATATTGAGATTGTGGTTGAGCGGTTGGGTAGGAAAACTTCATTATATTATATTTAGTACATTTCACATTGTTTGGTAGAATAAACCAACATAGCTTTTAGGTCTAAATTGTGTGCGGGAATACCTTGGTAGAGCTCATGTTCATTAAATTGTTTTGGTTTTCAGACCGATCCATACTTCTCAGTTAAAGCGTAATTGTTCACTGCCAGGGAAAATATTCCCTTAGCAGCTTGCTTTTCCTTACGACCCAAATATGCTACTCAAAATGCATATGCCGTATCTCACAGTCAATTAAAAAAAGATCTTGTAGATGTTTGTTATTCTGTGATTTCTATCTAGCGCGTAGCTTGAATATGGGCACATGGCCCAGTGAGCTAACTCTAAGACTACACTATCTTCAGGCACGCCTCTACATAGACTACACTATCTTCAGGCACGCCTCTACATAGACGACACTATCTTCAGGCACGCCTCTACATAGACTACACTATCTTCAGGCACGCCTCTACATAGACAACATTATCTTCAGGCACGCCTCTACATAGACTACACTATCTTCAGGTACGCCTCTACATAGACAACATTATCTTCAGGCACGCCTCTACATAGACGACACTATCTTCAGGCTGACTTCACTCTTCAGTATCAGCCTTACTAACTGAACACTCTGCTCTGGTAGATATGTCATGCTGGTCATCCCCAAAGTCAACACCTCCTTTGGCCGTCATTCTTTTCAGTTTTCTGCAGCCAATGACTGGAATGAATTGGGAAACAGTCACATTCCTGACTGACACTTTTATCACCCTATAAGTCTATAAGCTGCTATTTGATCACTGCACCTGCTAAGCCCCTTATCCAGCATGTATGTCACCTCATATGGTGAGAAACTTTAATCCGGTTGTATTTATAAGAATCACCTCATATGGTGAGAAACTTTAATCCAGTTGTATTGATAAGCATCACCTCATATGGTGAGAAACTTTAATCCAGTTGTATTGATAAGCATCACCTCATATGGTGAGAAAATGTAATCCGGTTGTATTTATAAGAATCACCTCATATGGTGAGAAATTTTTATCCGGTTGTATTGATAAGAACAACCTTATATGGTGAGAAACTTTAATCCGGTTGTATTTATAAGAATCAACTCATATGGTGAGAAACTTTAATCCGGTTGTATTCATAAGAATCATCTCATATGGTGAGAAACTTTAATCCGGTTGTATTTATAAGAATCACCTCATATGGTGGGAAACTTTAATCCGGTTGTATTGATAAGCATCACCTCATATGGTGAGAAACTTTAATCCGGTTGTATTTATAAGAATCACCTCATATGGTGAGAAACTTTAATCCGGTTGTATTGATAAGCACAACCTTATATGGTGAGAAACTTTAATCTGGTTGTATTCATAAGAATCACCTCATATGGTGAGAAACTTTAATCTGGTTGTATTTATAAACATCACCTCATATGGTGAGAAACTTGAATCCGGTTGCATTTATAAGCACAACCTCATATGTTGAGAAACTTTAATCCAGTTGTATTGATAAGCACAACCTTATATGTTGAGAAACTTTAATCCGGTTATATTGATAAGTACAACCTCATATGATGAGAAACTTTAATCCGGTTGTGTTGATAAGCACAACCTCATGTGGTGAGAAACTTTAATCCGGTTGTATTGATAAGCACAACCTCATATAGGGACCTATTTCTTTTAAATCATTTGCAATTTGTCTGGTCGCCATTGAATTTCAGTCACCTTAGCTGGTTTAATAATGGTCCAATAAAAACAAAGAATATTTTATGATTTATTTTGCGCTGTGGCAACGTTTTTATGACAATAGAAAATGTGCATTTAGACCAGCAAAAGGTCAGCCACTAAGGATTTTCCTACCAAGTCAGAGCCCCAAACCAAACCTCGTCTGGTGTCCCCAGACAGACGGGTTTGGCTCAGACAACCAAACCATATTTTTGTTATTGCAGAACAGAAGTCAGATTTAGTCTCATTGTATGTTTCTTTATTGTAGACAGTAGTGTTGCCTATTCTCTATTTACATAATTTACATGATATTTATGAATGTCAGAAGATTGCTACCGGTAAACCGAATGAACGTACCTCCCAGGGAATTAGGCATGTCCCCAGCTGCTTAGCTTCAAACAGAAAGCGGAGTCAGATTTTTCACTTTCTAAAACTTAGTAACCTCCTAGAGTAAGCAGTATAAACAGCTCTGTGGAGATTAACAAATTGAGATTAAATTGAACCCAGGACTAGCTGTAACTCACCTCTTGCCTCGCTAGTCACTTTCCTAGACTGTCTTTGCGAAGATTACTGTCTAACCTCATTTCACACTGCCTCGTACGTAGGTCTGGAAAAGCTAATTTGAAAATAGCTCTGTCCACAGCGGGACATCAGGTTCCCAGTAAGCACACTTCAGAGTTTTATTCGCACACGAAAGGAGACTCCAGCCATTACGGCTCAATTACACTATTGATTAACTTACAGATTTGCCCAGGAGAGGTGAGCCAAGCTGACCCCCGTCCACACCATGATTCACCTCGGACTCTGCTCTGTCTGTACTGCGGACGGAAAGAGGCTGTTATTTATACACCCCTCCGCCTAATGTTACCATTTGCATTCCCACAAACCCCCTCCGTCTAAGCAACAGAAACCAGTTAGACATGCTGCCCTGAATGTATAAGTCAACGTGTTAATCAGACCTTCGTGAAATGTCTTAGTAAATAATTTATTGGCTCGCAATGCACCCTAGTTCCATTAATAACTCACAAATTAGGGCTACGGGTAAGAGTGGAGCAACAGCTGGGTGCCCTTGGACAGTGGCTGACCCAGGATCATGGAGTGAAGACTGGGAACACTGTTGGGCAGACGGGGCTTACTGTGGAAGTGCTCCAGGGAAGAAGACACACAGATTAAAAGGGGGCCTGAAGAGGAGAGGTGGATTGGAGAAGAGAGGGGGAGAGGAGAGGGGAAGAGGAGAGGAGAAGAGGAGAAGAGGAGAGGAGGAGAGGAGAGGGGGAGAGGAGATGGGAAGAGGAGAGGGGAGAGGAGGATGGGAGAGGAGATGGGAAGAGGAGAGGAGGATGGGAGAGGAGAGGGAGAGAGGAGTAGAGTAGAGCAGAGGGTGGGAGGTAAGATGGAGAGTGAAAGGAAGTATATTAGAGGGGGATGGGGAAAGCAGCACGGGAGAAGAGGCATGAGGAGAGCAGTGATAGGAGAGGAGAAGAAGAAGTGAGAGTTGCTGAGCTGGAGATGTGAGAGAGACTCGAGCGAAGAGAGAGGTGAGGAGAGCGACCATTAAAACCAGCATCATCAGCTTCATCTTTCACCCAGAAAGACAATCAATCATTTAATTCCGGAAAAATTGTTAAAAGAAAAAAAAAGAAGAAATAATTTCATTTGAAAACATGCATGCCACAGTCATTGGCGCCTCGCAATTAGTACTTTGCGCTCCCTCCCTTTAACGAGATCGCAGCTCTGATTCATCTCCATTCATGATAAAGGAGGCGAACACATAGAAGGGATTTCAAACCTTTCCTCCATACTGAAATGCTGTATCCTTCAGGGTCCTTGGTTCTCGCTTATGGACTCTGTTTCTCAGCTTACCCACATGTTTTAAATGGGTTTTCGATCAGGAGACTCAAAGCATAATTATATGGTCAATGACATTTTTTGTCAAAATTGCGGTACACATGATTGAAAAAAATTAAATAACAATTTCTTGATGACAATGTTTGTTTTCCTTGAACAATTTTCTCTCAATTAAAGGGTAGATTCAAATACTATCTTTACTGTGTAAGATCAAGCTGATAAACAACGACAGGATGGCAGTAGTTCTGGAGGACTGTGTGTGTGTGTGTGTGTGTGTGTGTGTGTGTGTGTCCGTGTGTCCGTCCGTTCCTCCGTGATGCCGGCCGTACGTACACACAGATATTACTTGGCTGTGGTAATCTCTAGTTCCCCCTTTTTTCCTGGCCACAGAAACACCTGCAGGCTCCTCTGTTCCCATCAGGTATGTGGAAAGGGGAGAGGGAATGACAGTGTTACTCATTCAACAGGGGAATATAATGGGTGTGACACAAGGACTGGCAGGCACCATTTAAAAAGAGGTGGATTCACAGGACAGGTCGTGCATGTCTGTCCGTGGTCGTTATGTCGTCCATGAGACTTGTGTAAAGTTCCCGAACGACATAATATCTGCTTTACACAAAGATTGGTGTTGTACCGCCGTCTCAATTGTTTGGCAAAAAGCCTTTGAATCAGTCAGCCATGCCCATCCTTTTTATTGGACTCCACAACCAAGGGTTCTCAAATGACTGTTCAGCCCAGTTTCAAAATGATTTCTCTGTCTGTGTACAATGGGTCAGTTCTGAGGGCCTGTTGTCCAGTCCTTGGTTTAGGTGTCCCTCAGGGTTTTTTATGTGCGCCACTAATAAGCTCCTCAGGAAGTTAGGCACAATTTAACATTCTGACATCCTCTGTGTAACCTCTGCCCCCTATAACACTCAACACTGTGACCTTTACACCCTGTGTAATTGGCCCTCTCTTCACAGTCCACACCTCACTCACTGGAACCAACTCATTTACGAGTTACTTTTAGTGCATTAAATGCCCCCTCTACCTTGATCACTACTTAACATCTGCTACTCTAATAGTAACCTGTGCATCAAAAGATATATCACCGTGGTCCCACCAATAGCCTGTTCTTCCTTTACTGATTTCAGTTTGATGCTGCCAAAGACTGGAATGAGTCACAGTTCCGTAAGCTCAATAATTGACAACTGCACCATCTAAATACCCTATTCCTAGTTGTAGTTCTCATGATTACTTATGTTGTTCTGTGCAATGTTAACTTTGACACCCTATTTTATTTAGTCTAGTCTTAGTCCTTCTGACTAAATATTTTTAAGTTTAAGTCACATTTGTATCATTTGAATAATGATTTAGTCTAGTTATTCTCAAAATGTCAAAAACAGTGAGTTACATTTTAGTCAAATCAAAAGTATCGCCTCATTAACCTATGGTAAAAATATCACTGATTGAACATGTATTTGTCCAATGAAATCAGTTACAATGGCGTTGACTGGTAATGACAACAATCAATACTGTGTGAGTAGAAAAAGTCTCACAACATATTGTAGCTAGCTGGCATCATTAATGTTGTATTGGGGCTGTACACTTTTAAGAAGGCATTGCGTATATATTCCATACTGATACGTGTCAAAATAGTTTATGGCAACTATACACAATATCAAATAAGGCTGATGGAACATATCAGAATATTTACTTTACAGTGTCAATATAACCTCCTATTATTCATTAACATTTTAAGCGCAGCGTTGTGCACAGTATGGATCCGTGTGAAATATTCTAAATGTAATTAGCCAGTACGAAATGTGTTATCGTTCATTTGACATTGATGGAAATATCAGATGGAAATGTGATAACAAGGGGAAGAGAAGAATAAAAAACATGTAGCTAGTTGACACGTTTGGGTATACCCTCCAGGCACCACACCAATGTTTGTAGGATTTGTACGTTAACTTGTGGTTGCAAACGCTTTGTTCGCCAGTGGAAACGTGACTTTCCATCTTGCTTGTCTGCAGTATGTGATATATGAAGTGCCCCCATGTCTGCCCTTTTTACTACATTTGTTCTGGGAGAATGGCATTTTAATGGACCTAGTCAATCCGTTGCCGCCAAATTTGAGAAAAATCTGAGGTGATTCTGGAATGAGCTGGGCATTTATTTATTTATATACAACATTGAAATGAGAAAGGCAAACAGTTCTGCAAATGTCCACGCATGCTTTTATTGGACAAACCAAAACAAAAACGCTTAAAAGCGCTCTGTCCAAAATCCTCCGATCCAATTATTGTAATTATATAAGACATTCGTCACAAAGATAAATTCGTCTTGTCTCGTTATTTATCTTGTTTTTTTCAACCAACATGAAAAAAAACTATTGTTTTTTTCTGCATCTATTTAGTCAGTTATCGTCTCGTCAACGGAAATTGGTAAGTGTTTAATATTTTTGTCACGATATTTGTTTAAATTAACATGGGCTCTGTGTGCTGTCCTTCACTTCAGTACATTTGGCTAGGTCTTCCTCAGAATTTAGCAAGTGACCATTGAATATTGGCGTTACTTAGATGGCAGTGGCGTAGGCAGAAATTGTTGCTTGACTGGGCTTGAGTAAAAGTGGCTGGGCCCAAAAACTAAACACAGCAAAACTACCTGACCTATTTAGTTTAAATGTGACCAAAAACAAAAAAATCCATTGACAAAAAAAAACTGTTTTATTATGCAGAGGCCATAGGGGGATCAGCGCGGTAACGGCTTACAATACGACGGCTGACAACACACAGCCTTTCTGAGTACGACCATTACCAAAGACATACAAATAATCAACATGTACATATTACTTATAGGCCACATATTCTGAGAGGAAATTTGGAATCGAGATAGAACGAGATTATAGAAACCATAAAAGTGAATTACAAAGTGCAGAAATGATACTGTACAGATAATTGACGTATCAGCCTGACAGCCTAACCACATTGACTCGGAATATCGGATCCGATGTAACCAATTAGATTAGATGTACATCCTACTGCCATTTTCAACATGTCTGGTGAAAACAATAAAACAACAAATCAAATGTATAATTATATTTTGTTAAATTAGTGTTAAGCCAACCCGATTGGGTGGGCCAGTACTCAATCTGGCAGGGCACAGCCTCTGTTATATGGACTAGTTACATTAGAAAAATGAAATACAACAAAGACAAGAGCCGTGGTGTACAACATGAAATAGTTCTTCGTGTAGCAAAAAGACCATATATTGTGGCATTTGTTGTGTAATTCTCTGTTTATAGTAGAACACTGACAGTAGGGGCTGCACAGGGCTGACCTACAGTTGGCACGTAGTGTTAAATGGACTTCACTTCTTCACCTCCGGGTTTGTGGAAGAGCTTATGTAACAAAATCACATGAGGTGGATGTCATTACGTGCGAACGAAATGCGGTTGAATGCAGTTGGCTGATTCGCGTTGTGACCTGTCCGAAGTCAATCACTACTACTGTTGCCTCACGGCGTCTGCTAGTGACCCTCACATCAATCATTCGCTAGCTTGATCCTGTGGCGCTCTGGTTCTCAGTGTCCTGGGGGCATTTTCTTTTTCATCTTGATTAATAGGGACAATACGATGTTTCACTCACGCACTTGCCTGGGCTATTTTTAGGTGCAGGTCAGTGTGAAAGTCTCCCTGATACTGAGACTGAAGAGAAACGTACGGAGAATACTGACGATACGTATTTACTGTACACTGCACGGGCTGGTTTTGCGGACAACAACCAAGCCTACTGTCGTCCCGGACTAAGAAAATCAAGCTCAATGGAAATCAAGCTCATGGAGATTTCCATTGGGTGTGATTAAAAATATAAATAATCCATGACTAGGATCAATCTATGTGTAAAACCAACATTTACGAATACAGGTGCTGTTTGATAATGAATAACCTTACATCTCTTTCGGTTCATGTTTTAATTTATTTTGCTTCATTTACTTTGCAACATGTTCCTTTTAATGACTTGATATTAGCGTCGGTCAAAGATGGATTTGAACTCTGATGTTAATGGAACATTGTTGTTTATGGATACGTTATGGTAAATGTATTTTAAAACACATCAGTGTTGTTGAAGAAAATGCCCTTGGAAAATGAAAAACCTCACATCACCTGACTAATGTTGCCTCTCACTGGACCTGGGACTGAAACTACTAGCAGCTAGTTTTTGTTAGCAAACCCTATTGTCTTGGATTTGTGGCCATAGAATCTGAACAAGAACTCAGGGTTATTATGAACATTGCCTCTTAGCCCCATGCAACAATAAGATTTTTAGGGTTAACAATGTTGTGCATCTGTTAGTCATCTTTTAGGAACCAAGCTTGAGCAAGTGATGCTGGGTCTGTCCTTTTGTACAGATGAGAACATTAGAAGTTTACCCACATCACTAATTGCAAAATTGTGTGAGAATGGCTTGGAAATCGCTGATTAAAAACTCAAATGTGCTATTGCACAGCGTCGTTCTGGTGAACTGTACACTCCTGTCATGAACAAATACAACCTTTCGCAAGATAATCCATCATTAGTGTGACCGGACTTCAAACTAGCTTCCGGGGATATAGCCGACTGATGTGACGGTTTTCTAAAACAGTATGTCGCTCCTGACGGTAATAATCACAGAACAAAGCACTTTCCATGGTGTGTGTTGGGGTAGGTTTCTTGAAATGGTACTTCCAGATTTCCATTCAAACTGTATTTTTTCAATACAGCTTTCTCAGACGTCCGGGGAGGCACAACAAGATTTGGAGGCATGGCCTAACGTAACTATGGAGAACATGAGTTAAACCCAGAGGACGCTTAAGTTTGGACCTGACACCAATGTTATGCTCGCTAGTGTTTATGAGCAAAAACGTATTCCAACTTATTGAACTGCAGAAGGGAGCCATAGTAATATGTTATAGAAATGTAACTGCGGTTAGGTCGCACAGGGAGGAAAACTCTGAACATGAGCAGTGCATTCTGGGTATTACTTCATTAACATTCCCCCTGCTGTCGCTGTCACTCTCTCTGCAGGGCTTAAAAAGGGACGCTTCTGGATCACGCCCGACCCGTACCACAACGATGACAACATCCAAATCGGCCGTGAGGTCAAAATCTCCTGCCAGGTGGAGGCCACGCCCCCTGAGGAGCTCCTGTTTAGTTGGCTGAAGAACGGAAGGCCGCTACGCAGCTCCGAGCGCATGGTCATAACCCACACCGACCCGGACGTCCAGCCGGGCACCACCAACCTGGACATCATCGACCTCAAGTTTACCGACTTCGGCACATACACCTGTGTGGCGGCTCTCAGGAACGGCGGGATACCGGAAATCAGCATCGACGTCAACATCTCTTCGACCACAGGTAAGTAGCGTACTGCACTCCAATGGGGTCCATCTTTCTAGAATTTTTCTGGCACAGCAGACTGAAGTCAGGTCTTCAACTGTTTTCCGGTGCCCAGAGACAGGCCAGCACTGTCACAGTCTCGGCGATAGAAGGAACCGAGCAGGTGTTCTGTCTGTGATTTCATAATGGGTGGATGGTCGGACATTTTGAGTGTGGCAGAACATTCCGGGTAGGACGAGCAATGCACCCGATGTGATGTGCTTGAATGTGTTGAAGTAACGGGCAATTCCCTTACATGTCCCAGATCACAGTCTGTAATCCTTTGTTTTAGCCATGATGAGTTCCTGGTAAAGTGTTCTTGGTACAGATTGTTATTAATTGGAATGCGTCCATTCAATCAGGCCTAAATCAGTTGCTAATTGAAGTGGATGTGTGGGTAATGTTTTGTGACACGGTCCCACTTTCAAACCTAATGATTATTTACAGCCTGCCTGTGGTGGGTCACCTGAGTTATCCTCTGCTAATTAACTACCCCATTCGCGTGTTGCCTTTGGTTTGCTGGCGCTTGAACTGATGCAAAAATCAGGGTGTTTTTCCCCCATTATTTTTGCGATAATGAGTTTGTAATGTAGGACCGGAATGTCGTGTGTTTGAAGACAAACACAGACGTTGACGCTATCACTCCTTTTGTGTGACGGCGGCTTGATGAATTGCCAAATGAAATGGAGGCAGAACTTAGATACATCAAGGAGCTGGCCATCAGGATTATTGCAGTCCATTAAAACCTCTTGTGAATAATGCATAAACAACTGAAACACAGAAGTAGATTAGTCTTTAACATTTGCGGCGCAGAGCCTTTGTAGGACATGCTAATGTTCATCAACCTGGAAATACACCCGTGCACATTCACACACACACACACACACACACACATCCATCCATTGCTGGCAAAATCCTCCTGCAGCTTCTTACATAAGACTCAGCTGGTGTATATCATTTCTCTCTATCAGATTCAAATTTTTAGGGCCTGCAGTCGCCTTTGTTCTCACCTCCTGTGTGTTATCACCGTAGTAGCAGGGTAGCAGCGTCCAATGAGCATCGCTGAAATCCATTTGGGGCTAAGCGAAATGAAGCCTGTCCAGACCGATCGGCACAGGGTTAGGACGCTGGGTGGGGGAGGGATTGCCCCCTTTCAACATGTCAAACCATCGACCTGGTGTTTCCCGGGGGAGTGGTCCCTTCGTTTGTTCCCCCTGTGTTCGCGTATTCGATTATAGCACATGTACTTTGCGC
This sequence comes from Esox niger, assembly GCA_016801105.1. NCBI lineage: Eukaryota > Metazoa > Chordata > Actinopteri > Esociformes > Esocidae > Esox > Esox niger. The sequence continues at coordinate 313 of JACXGJ010014128.1, read as the reverse complement.
TAGTTTCTCTATTCAATTCTCCATTCTTTCAGTGTAGCAGCAGCAGATTGCAGCAGCACAAGATGAAGGGTTTAAGTGAAACGAGGAAGCCTCAGCCACAGTACTGAGGGAGGGGTTCAGAGGGGGAAATGGTCAGGATGCACGGGGGTCTTCCAATAGTGTGTGATGGAGAGAGTGCAGGGGGGAAATACTTACTCCCACTCATACTGCCTCCTAAACCCACATCATGTCTGGAGAACAGGCTTAACCAAACCCACATCATGCCTGGAGAACAGGGTTAACCAAACCCACATCATGTCTGGAGAACAGGCTT
>JACXGJ010014126.1:0-15297 GCA_016801105.1 Esox niger | reverse complement strand
ACCCAACCCAACCCAACCCAACCCAACCCAACCCAACCCAACCCAACCCAACCCAACCCAACCCAACCCAACCCAACCCAACCCAGTCACAGGAGCTGCTTTAAGTTTGACTTGCTTCTTTCTTCATTAAAATCATGGAAAATCTTCACCCGTTTGCCTCAGCGTTTGTGTGCTTCAACCAGCCCTGTGACACTATGCTTGAACCACTTGAACCTAGTGTTATATCTTGACAAAAGATACTGAATGGAATCACACAAACACACACGAAGTTAGAACGCTATTTTAATCTTCTTCCTCCATTAGTACACCCAACGTAATGACGTCATACCCATACATGACAGCTAGCAACAATTTGTCCGTCAAACCAGGATGTCCCCAAGCTGACTAATGGCAAGCATCAGTGGGTATACATTTATTTTCAGGAACCCCCATATTAAGTAACGCCCCCGACTTGCGCTCTACATATATACAGTCCCCTCCAAAAGTATTGGAACCGTAAGGCAAATTCCTTTGTTTTGTTGTTCACTGAAGACATTTGGGTATAAGATCAAAAGATGTGTATGAGAAAAGTGTTCAGAGTTTCAGCTTTCATTTCCTGGTATTCACATCTAGATGTGTTAAACAACTTAGGACATCACCGTTTGTATTAGACCACAGTATTTTTAGGTGAGCAAAAGTAAAGGAACAAATAATATTAAAGTAAATAACATTTAATATTTGGTGGCATAACCCTTGCTTGCAATAACTGCCGCAAAGCCTGCGACCCATCGACATTAACAAACTGTGATGCTATTCCAGGCATCTTTCAGCTCTTGTTTGTTTTGGGGTGTTTCTCCCTTCAGTCTCCTCTTAAGGATGTGAAACGCATGCTCTATTGGGTTTAGGTCAGGTGATTGACTTGGCCAGTCTAAAACCTTCCACTCTTTCCCCCTGATGAAGTCTTTTGTTTTGTTGGCAGCCAGGGGGTTCGTTTCCTGGTCCGGGGTCGCTGAGGAGGGCCGACTTAACGGTTTCCTCAACTCTCCAGAGCGCCGTGCCGATTACGCATTGCTTGGCTCCTCGCCTCTCGAAAACACACGGCATCAGGTCTCCCGTTCTTCGAGCCAGGCCTGTAGGTGAGGGCAATGTCGAAATGGGAGAAGAAGAGTGCCCATCTCACCTGGCGGGGATTGAGTCGTTTGGCTGAGCGCATATATTCCAGGTTCCGGTGATCCGTCCAGATGAGGAAGAGCACTTCTGCGCCCTCGAGCCAGTGCAGCCATTTTTCTAGGGCTATCTTGACAGCCAATAACTCTCAATTGCTGACGTCGTAGTTGGCCTCCATGGGTGACAGTCGGCAGGACAGGAAAGTGCAGGGATGGAGCTTGTCATCCTCTGCACGTTGGGACAGTAACGCCCCAACCCCAATATCCGAGGCGTCTACCTCAACCACAAATTGTAGCAAAGGATCAGGCTGGGAGAGGACGGGGGCCAAGGTGAAGCGGGCCTTAAGGTCCCGAAACGCATCTTCAGCCTCCGCGGTCCAGACAAAAGGCCCATTGCAAGACGTCAGGGCAGTTAATGGAGCGGCCACCCGGCTGTAGTTACGAATGAACCGTCTATAAAAATGTGCAAACCCAAGGAACCGCTGTAGGTCCTTACGCGATCCCGGGGTAGGCCAGCTGACCACGGCCTCCACCTTGGATGGACCCATCCGCACGCACCCCTCTGAAACAATGTACCCAAGGAAGGAGACGGTGGAGGCATGGAATTCACATTTCTTGGCTTTTACGAATAGGCCATTCTCCAGGAGCCGATGAAGACCATGTTGGACATGTTGGATGTGTTCGATCAGGTTCGTGGAAAATAACAAAATGTCATCCAGGTAGACAAACGCAAAGCGCCCAATCAAATCGCCCAACACGTCGTTAATAAAATTCTGGAACATGGCCGGGGCATTGGTGAGGCCAAACGGCATGACCGGGTATTCGAAATGTCCCATTGGGGTATTAAAGCTGGTTAGCCACTCATCCCCCTCCCTTATCCTGACGAGGTGGTAGGCGTTGCGAAGATCCAGCTTAGTGAAAACAAATGCGCTCTGTAGTGAATCAAATGCGGAAGTCATCAAAGGGAGGGGGTACTTGTTCTTAACGGTTATGTCATTAAGACCCCGGTAGTCTATACACGGGCGGAGGGAGACATCCTTCTTACCCACAAAGAAAAAACCTGCTGCCATAGGGGAATGCAACCGGAATCCAAAGACTCCCTAATGTATTTCTCCATGGCCTCCGTCTCTGGTTTGGAGAGGTTGTAGAGACGCCCCTTGGGGAAAGAGGAGCCGGGCAGTAACTCAATGGCGCAGTCGTAAGGACGGTGCGGAGGGAGCGAGAGCGCACAGCGCTTACTGAAAACCTCCCCAATGTCATGGTAAACCGATGGCACTCCTGTCAGGTCAGGTGGCTGGGGGTTGTCTTGGTCAGTCACAGACGGTGGAAAGGCAGCTCGCAGACAGTCTGCGTGGCAGTTGGGACTCCACTTCAAGATCCTGCCCACGGTCCAGTTGATAGCCGGATTGTGCCTGACCAACCAGGGGTATCCCAGGACTAACGAGATATTGGGAGTGCTTGTGAGCAGCAGACGGATGGTTTCCAAGTGGTTTCCCGACATCGATAGTTGGACGGGCTCAGTGCGGGATGTCACTCTGGCCAAACGTCGACCGTCCAAGGGCACAGCTTCAATGACCTCCGAGAGAGGTTCAGTGGAGAGCCCCTGCTGGGTGGCCAATGCCGAGTCCAAAAAACTGTCGTCGGCGCCGGAGTCGATCAGGGCCTGTACCTTAAGTCACTGACCATTATGACAAAGGGTGGCGTAAAAAGGGTGTCGAGGATAGGAGACTTCAGTGGTTGGGCTCGTTAGTCGCTCCCCAGAGACTAACGAGCCTGTCCGTTTCTCTTCTTCTGCAGGCAGGAAGCGATGAAATGGCCCGGACGGCCACAGTACAAGCAACTGTTTGTCTCCTGTCTACGGCGTCGTTCCTCCCCATCCAGACGGTAACGTCCCACCTGCATGGGCTCAGGGCCCATAGCTTCGAAGCCACCCTCGGCGCTTTGAGGGGTGAACCGTGTTGGGCCCGGGGGTGTGAGTCGGGCTGGAGCGGTTTGAAGGGATGTAGGGGTCGGCTCCTGTTGTTTCATCCTCCTTCGTTCTCGCGCACGGTTGTCGATACGGACCGTTAGGGCGATTAGACCATCCAGATCCATGGGTTCAGGGTAGGACACCAACTCGTCCTTGAGGTGTTCGTTTAAGCCGTTAACGAATGCGGCTTGCAGTGCTTCGCCGTTCCATCCACACTCAGCCGCTAGGGTGCGCAACTCGATTGTGTATTCGGCTACACTACACCTTCCCTGGCGCAGGGCTAACATCCGGACCGAGGCGTCTTTTCCCCGGACCGGGTCATCGAACAGCATCTCCTGGGTGAAGGCGTCGTAAGACCGGGTTGCTGGGTCCTGGCGTTCCCAGAGAGCGGAGGCCCACTCTAGGGTCGATCCACAGAGCAGCCCAAATAGGTAAGCTATCTTTGCGCCGTCCGTGGCGTAAGTCCTCGGTTGCTGAGCGAAGACAAGCCCGCACTGGAGCAGAAAAGAGCGACACAACCCTAGAGCTCCGTCATATCTCTCTGGAGTGGGGACCCAGGGCTCGCGATTCACCGGGTACATGGGGAGAGGCTCGGGTGGAGTCGGTGACGGAGTTGGAGAGGGTGCCGCAGCAGAGGAGGTAGCGGGAACGCTCAGCTGTTCCTGAATGGCCGAGATACTGACTGTGAAAGCCTGCAGGAAGCTCATGATCTACGGGACGGCGCCCTGGGAAGATACAGCCTGACGTACAGCGTCCATGTCCGCTGGGGCCATACTGGCCAGATCAATTCTGTCACAGATGCAGGTTAGGACCCAAGTGCGGACTGGGGGCCAGAGGGGCAGAGACAGGCAGAAAGGACGGGGACGGTAGGTAATGCGTCTCACATACCGGCGGTGAAGGCACAGATGAACGACAGGCAGAGTAGTCAGGGACAGGCGGAAGGTCGGTAAACGTGCTGGCGGCAGAGGTACAGTCAGGGACTGGGCAGAGTAGTCGGGGACAGGCGAAAGGTCAGAGTACCGGCGAGGAACAGAAGTACAGGCAGGGCTCAGGCAGAACGGTCGGAAACGGGCAAACGGTCTTAACACGGAAAGGCAGGACGAGAGACTGGAAAACGCGAGACGTGGCTTGTAAACATGAACCATTGATCTGGCAGGGGAGAAGTGGCAGGGAGTTGTACTTGAATGCTTGGTGATAAGGTGACTGGGGACAGGTGTGTGATTTGGTGATTGGTGACAGGTGTGTGATTAGGTGCGCACTGAGATTCTGGAGTGCGGGCGCCCTCTGCTGCGCGCATGCGGAGGCGGGGACATGACAATTCTCAGCTTGACAATGGCTTGCTTTTCTCCTGTAGACAGCTCTCTGGTCTTCATGTTGGTTTATACTCTTTAACAAGCAATGCAGTCTTTATAGGTTTAAAACAAGGATGGAAACTTAGACTAGTCATGCATTGCTATTTACTGTTTGAACAATCAGCCTAAAAGGCAACACCTGGGCATCAAGAAACATCTGTCAGTCACATGTTCCAATACTTTTGCTCACTTGAAAAATGGGTGGGTTCAAACAAAGAATGGTCTGTCTTGATTTGTGTAACATGATGTGAATACCAAGAAATGAAAGCCGAAATTCTGAACTCTTGTCTCATACTCATGTTTTGATCTTAAACCCAAATGTCTTAATTGAACAACAAAAACAAAGGAATTTGGCTTACGGTTTCAATACTTTTGGAGGGGACTGTATGTCTAGTTTGTGAATGTTTGTAATCTGTGTGAATTTTGCTTCTACAAAATTGCAATTTCCCCTCGGGGATCAATAAACTTCTATCTATCTATCTGTATATCACTCCATTTCTGTATCTTTCCATCTCTCCATTTATCCATCTCACCATCTATCCATCCATCCATCCATCATCTATCGCTCCATCCATCCATCTATCCATCTATCTCTCATCTCTCCATCCACCATCTATCTCTCCATCTATCAGTCCACCCATCCATCCAGCTATCTCTGGCATAAAATCACCAAACAGCAATGTGACAGACTGGTGGAGAGCAGACCAGAGAAAACCAGAAAAACAATAATAATATTTAATAGTAACCACAGGAAAAATATATATATTTAGCCTTGGCTTGTGGAAACCACATATCCTTAAACAGGAGTGAAAATAGTGTAATTTAACTGTGACCATCTTTTTACTAATACCAATTTATTGTAAATACACATTTCAACTTCTAATAGGCCTACCTTTACAAATATAACTTTTAACAGCTAATGATCCTAAATTCACACCCATAACATGACAATCCAAACTAGCGTTATTCTGTAATGTAGCCATCATAAAAACCAATGAGAAATAAAGCCAAATTTGACAGATGGACCTACTGGATGTGCTGGAAGTACTGCCAGTCTGCCAGGTTCCTCTTTGGATGGGCCGGGTCACCACTGAGGGTGGGGCTCCACCCCGTGGGGTGGGCTCATACACTGAAAACTCCATGGATACGTTGGAGCCCCAGGGATGACCTCTCTGCAATGGGGCAGTTATCTCCAAACCTCACAGGGAAGACATGAGATCCACAATAAGATTCACTCATAAAGAATAAAAATGAAAGTCAGGCACAGCCATTTCAATCAAAATAAATACCAGTAGGACTAAGAAATATAATTGCAATTGAAATACAAATGTACTGTACATCATGTAGAAATGTATAGTAGAATCTCCAAATATTCCTACCCATCTCCTTCCCAAACTTCTCCCTTTCTTTCTGACGTCTGGTAATGCTGTTGCGTAATCTTGTTAAATTTTCCTGTAAATATAAATACAATGTACATTTTATGAGGTACATTTCATCATAGCCCCAGAAGCTAGCCCTGGGCTACTGAAAGCATATCGTTCTAGTGCTGAGTATTAACTTTGAACTTCTTTACCTGTTGATAGCGCAAAGACTGAGATCTCCTATCCTGGTCCAGCTGCCAGGCCTTGAATTCTATGACAGCATCATCTACACTCAGCAACCCTAGTTTCACCTTCTCCTGCAAAGCTATAAGCTGCCTCTGGCCTGGGGTCTTTATTCCGGCATAGGGCTCATGGGATGAGCTGGCAAAGTCTCGAAAAGGCATCACTGTAAGTTCCAAGACAAATTATTTTCTTATTAGTGGAGATAGGAGAACCTATAATAATTCATGTCATCTTTACAATGAAAGCGCTCAAGTGTTTTTAATACAAACCCTGATTGTATGACCCTGTTTCCTGGAGGTCCCTCTCTGTATTTAATTCTTCCTTTCCTGAGAAGACTGAATCAAAAAACATTGGTAATTAATATGTACTAGTATAGCAGAAAATGCATTACCTTTTACTTTTGGGAAATACTTTTGCCTTTTTGCTATGTACCTCTTGAGATATAGGTCTTAGGCTCATCGGGCCCTGTACTTGTTACAGGCCGTGGAATGGGGGCTGGAGGACGGTTTAAAATTTCAGGGAGGTAGCTAACATTCTCATCCACCGTGTCGTAGATTTCGTCAGTGGCACACATGTAAGGGTCTTCTTCATCAGACACCTCTGGGTACTCTGTCTGGTCTCCAACCACTTCATCAGTTGTGCCCTCTCGAACATTGGTAACACCATGCATCCCTTCAACAAATATATTCGTCAAATAATTTGACGGAAACCTTTATAGGATCTGAATATTTACATTATATCTCATACTGCGCAAACCTAATTACGTAATAGGAAGTATGATTCTGTACTCAAGTTAACCTTGAAAAAAATGTCTTAGTATGACTTCTGGATTAAGGGACTCTCCTGGTGCCTTAACCATGTCCTCATCTGGGGGAAACAAAAAATGCAAAAATGATTATCATTATCATCATTATAATCAGAAGGGAAAACAAGTTAAGTCTCGAATTCAACATACACAGGCCCTCCATGCACTCTGGGTTTAATCCTTTCATGGATTCATAGATGTCTTCTTGGCACCCAGGATTCAGGGAATACTTCATGATGATATCTTGAGAGGAGTTGTGCATGGACTCATAAACCTCCTGATCTTCTTCAGCTGAGATAGATTCTTTAATATGAGCCTTCAGCATGTCGGCGGTTTCCTATAGCAAAGATTGCATGTAAATGGTTTTCAGAAAATCATTATTTTCAGAAAGTCACAACATAACAGTCATATCTAAAGAATGTTGTTCATTTGAAATTTTTACAGATTAATATTGCATTTGTACTTCATTGTAAGGAATTTCCAAATTAACACTGAGAATGTAACAGATTCATCTTTTGTTATTATTCTTTTTGTCACTCCCCAAAATATGCTATAATAATGAAATGATTCATAAGCACAGTACATTTTATTAATGAAATGATCCACAAGCACAAGACACTTCCATATACCGTAAGTGACAATAGGCTTGCATTGACAGAATAAAACTCACAGTACAGATTCACATGGTAAAGACATCAGACAATGAAAATACTAGCAATAGACATACTACAAATTCATCCATAAACTGTCTGAGGTCAGGATAGCCATTCCTTTCTGCCAGTGTGTTTGGGTACTCTCCATTGTTGTTCATGACGCTGTATGCCTGTAAAGCACCTGGACACTGGAGCAGGACTGTGGTCAATTTTTTTAGGCCATGTTTTGCTGCAAAATGAAGCAGAGTAGGCAACTCCTCCTGTCGCTTACCTGAGGGGCAAAAACAGTCATTTATTTCAGGGGTTACCAAACCTTTCCACCAGGACCCCACTTTTCACATTTAAAATATATAACACCTGCAAATGTACTGCAATACTTTCTAGATCATAACACTCATTACATATTTCAGTTTAATTGCTAATACTAAATAACTACACACATATCCCAAATGTCCACTACCAAATACTGTATGATAATATAATTGAAACTTAAATGTAATTATTAATATGTTTACAGAATAGAATTGGGGTTTGCTCAATATGTTATGTCACAGAGGCACACCAATTAAAATAATATCTTGGGCAAGATTATATCTTATTTCCAGCCCTACTATTTATGGTTTTGAGTGTGGTCATAGAGTGAAATGTCTGGTGAATACTAACCTATTTTTACCATTCAAATCACACAGGGTACTGCCCCTGTATGTTACGAGTAGAACATCGCAAATGCAAAAGCCCCTGTTATATTTAATGTATTCATTTATTTAATCAAATGGTACCCTGTTTTCTTCCAAAATATTGCGGAATCGAATATAGAATTCTGATATTGTATCTCCTAATAGGGTTAGGATGGTCATAGTTTGGTAACTGTTTCCATCAATACATAACAAATCTTAAAAATGGTTTAGTATGGGATAAATTATTACCAGCTTTTCAAAGAAACACTCAAATCTAAATGGAAATGACCCCAATATTTTGAAAGAATATTTGATTTAGAAGAATGAGACTGAAATGTTTTTAATTTCTTGAGGAACTTCCCTTCGTTATTCACATAATACAGTGCAACTTCTAAATAGCAACTAGCTAGCAAATGGTTTTTGCCTTACCTAAAAAACGTGCAAACCAGTTTCAATAGAATTGTTTGGGTAGAAAAGCAAATATATTCAAACGGTCCCTTATATACTGTTTTCATGTGAAGTTATAATGTGAAGCTCTTACAAGAAGCCATATTGTCTTCCTCGATTTGTCTGATTCCAAACACATGAAGTCCAGTTGCTGGGATCCTGCATTTCAAAGAGTCTGTCAGCAAATTGTCCAGTGACTCTGTAGTATTGGATGTGATATTGAATGCCTAGAAACATAAACAAAAAACTACTGAAAAAAATGAAATATTGAATCCAATGAATTTGACATTATTGGAGTCAGAATATGTATTTTTACATCTAGTTTTCTCTGTGTTTAACCCTCCTTCCCTCACAATGCAATTATTCTATAATTTATTTTACATTTACTTGAACTCTCACCTGACACAAAAAGTCAATGGGAGAAGTTGCCTGTTGTAGGTAACGGCTGACTTCTCCCATGGCTGTGTAGTATGTCACAGGCCTCAAACAGATTGGTGATACATAGCTATGCAGTGTGAGTGACACTTCTCCAGTAGGCATATCTGGGACGGAAAACAATTATCTCAATTAGAATCCTATATTTACTGTAACATGTTGGCTTATCAAGTCAAGATAATATTAATCAGTGTTCACAATGTGAAAGTGATAATCTAAAGTTTCATAGTAAACAGGAATAGTAAACAGGAAGTTGAAAGCATTGATAGTGTCTAACAGTGGGATACTTACCTGGTGCCCAAACACTAATAGTATAATCGTTCTCCAAAACTCCTAAAACTCGTTTTGACACTGAATTCTTAGAGGAAAACTCCACTTCCAGTTTTAGCTGGTTGTCCAGTTTATTCGAAAAAAGTATGAAAATATTTTTTGCATTGTCCTGTAAAACACAGACAGACATCATTAAGACATTAGGCAGGAAAAATAGTTCATAGTCAATTGTAATTTTAGGGAAAATTGCGGGTATGTCTAGAAATTACCCAAAGTACCCTCTATATGTATTAGGACAGAAAAGTCTAAATTGCATATTGATTAAAATATGAATATGAGAAAAAGTATGAAATGTCACCTTTATTATTAGGTTATTTCAACACATATTTTATACCAACTAAGAATAATCCCACTTTCAGAGTTCCATCCCACCATTTCATGAAAGCATAGGTATTGGCCCAATTCAACTGGTGTAAGAAATATAAACGCTTGTATTTAGTCACAAATCTCTTGCAATGACAAAAGTGAGTCTGAGACCCATTGAAATCAACGTAGTCTTGGTTTATTCTTTTAGGATGCTTTGCCAAGCGTTAACTGCAGCCAATTTCAGTAGTTGGTTGTTTCGCATTGTTTCAGTTTAAATTCTCCTTTCGCAAGTGAAAGACATGTTCAATCAAAGTTAAATCAGGAGAATGGCCAGTATAAAAGTTTCCACTTTTCCCCCTGACAATCTCCTTGGTTGAGTTAGCATGGTCTTTTGGGTCATTATCCTATTGCACGGTGAAACACAACACAATGTCTCAGGTGTTAGTTTTCTAGGCAAAACCAGTGAGTTGGGTTTTATACATTTTTTTGGTCAATTTGAGATCCGGGGGAATTCATAAAAGACGCCCAGGTCTAACAACGCCACAGGAAACACCTGTGATTCAGATGGAAGTTAGAACATTTTTGAACATCAGTTCCAGTGTTCCAGTTTACAGCCCCAGTCTATATAATATTAACTTCTCTTACCCCACATAGAACTTTGTTCGGTTGGACAGTGAGGCAGGCAGGATATGTGGTATCTGTTGACTGGTTTTGGGGAAACTTTCTTTCCACATCTTCAGTTTCTTCCTTGGCACCCTCTGGTTCAGTAAATGAATCTTCCTCTCTCTCCTCATCTTTACTCAAAGGGATGTCACACTGTGTTTTTGCTTCTGTTTTTGCTTCTGTTTTTGCTTCTGTTTTTGCATCTTCTTCCGCTTCATGTTCAGCCTCCTCTGTATTACCTTTGAATACAAAGCCAATATAACAACAACGTCTCAGTATGAAAGTGATAAACAGGTGAATTGAAATAATATTGTCTGGGAATTATGATACATAAATTTTTACTTGTCGTGCTTCAAAATACCCAGAGATCGATTTTCTCACCCTTTCTCACCTGTGTAACTGTATGCATTTCGGTAATTATATCATAGCTATTTTGGATATTGTTAATCGCATATAAAGTACAGACACCTGAGTTGAAGTTTTTTAAAAAGAGAAATAAACATTGTGAAGTAAAATGTCTGAATTTTATATGAATCGTACAATATCCTTTTCCAGCAAAGTAAGGCAGAGAATTAAACATGTTAAAAATCAAACTTACTGTCAGCGATTGACTCTTGAATAGTGGAGATATAAAGAGAAGGTTCATCTTCAGCATACAATAGTCTCCAGCTTTGCCAGTCCTCAAACCATTCAGGGGGCATGTCCTCCTCAGAAATCCCACACAACAGAGCTGTTACTCTTTGTGGAGGGTGAAGGAAACTCTGGAAGATTCCTAGGACTACATTGTCATTTAGAATGTCCAGCATTGCTGGTGTCAGCAGCAGCACAATGCATTTACTGTTATGAAAAACTGTGAAGTCCCATTCATTTAGATCATCAGCGTAATTCACTGCATACAGTACGATTGACCTCTTGGGAAACTTGCGTGAAGACTTCAGTATATTCTGCAGATATATAGCCCATTCTTGAGCCTCGCAAGAATGCACAATCAACACCTCACACATGGCTGAAAGATAAATTATAGGGATTAAATACAACTCTATATCCATTCATTATTAACAGGTGAAATATAAAAGCTGAAAATACATAGAAATATATTCAGGTACACTACTATTCAAAAGTTGGGTCTCACATAGAAATGTCCTTGTTATCCATGAATATATTCATGAAATATGTTGGAATAGGCGTGATTCTGATTTGCAACAAAGGTCAGCGTAGCATTCCAGTTATCAATTTGTTGAGGTAATCTGAAAAGATTTCACTCCATACTTCCTGAAGCACCTCCCACAAGTTGGATTGGCTTGATGTGCACATCTTACAAGCTGCTTCCACAACAGCTCAATAGGTTGAGATTCGGTGACTGTGCTGGCCACTCCATAATAGACAGAATACCAGCTGACTGCTTCTTCCCTAAATAGTTGTTGCATGTTACAGTTGTTGGAACTGTGCCTTGGGTCTTTGTCCTGTTATAAGAAATTGGCTCCAACCAAGCGCTGTTCACAGGGTATGGCATAGAGTTGCAATATGGAGTGATAGCCTTCCTTCTTCAAGATCCCTTTTTCCCTTTGATGCAGATCAGTCATTCTATATTAGTGGTGCATCGTCCCTTGCTTTCATATCCATGAGATGTGAGGGTCCACGCTCCAGGAAAACCACAAAAACAATCGGCACATGGTTTGGTGGACCTGTACAAATCTTTGCCTCAGACCATCCCATTGCCTCAACCATAGGTGACAGATTGTGTCAAGCACTTCTCCAGAATCTTTTCATTTGGTCTGCATCTCCATACACTTAGATATGTCTGTCCACTTTTTTCCAATCTTCCTCAGTGTCTGTGTTCTTTTGCCCAATACATTTTTTTCATTTTATTGACCAGTCTAAGACATGGCTATTTAATGAAGCTGCCAGTTGAGGACCTATGGGGTGTCTGATTCTCAAAGTAGACACTCTAATGTATTTGTCCTCTTTCGCAGATGTAAGCCAGGGTCACCCACTCCTCTTTCTGTTCTGTTTGGAGAACCTATTTGTGCTGTTCGTTGTACGAGATCTTCAGTTTCTTGGCATTTTCTTTCATATAAAATCCTTCATTTCTCAGAAAAAGAATTGACTGACGAGTTTCACAAAAAAGTTATTTGTTTCTGGTAATTTTGAGCCTGTAATCAAACACACAACTGCTCATGCACCAGCTACACATGTAGTCTAAAGAAGGCCAGTTTTATTTCTTCTTTAATTAGCAGTTTTCTAATGATCAATTCACCTTTTAAAATAAAAAACTGGAATCATCAAACACAACGTTCCACTGGAACACAGGACTGATGTTTGCTGATAAGGGGCTTCTGTACGCCTATTTAGATACTCCATAAATAATCTGCCATTTCTTGCTACAATAGTCATTTATAACAATGACTACACTGTATTTCTGATACATTTGATGTTATTTTAACGCACATAAAAGCACTTTTCTTTTGAAAACATGGACATTTCTAAGTAACCCAAAACTTTTGAACAGTAGTGTATATTGTTGTTTCTTGTTATGTATTTAAGAAAAAGTTGGGGTAATAATGCTGGAGTTGTGCTTAATGTTGCACAGAAAATGTCCTCCATGCCAGCTGTCCAAAGCAGCTAGACCTATTCTAGCTGTGGTTAGAAGAATGAATGGGCATCTTGTGTGAGATGTCAACACTGAGTACAGTCAATAGGGAGTTGAGCAAACATTGACCAAGAGACAACATTGGTCAGGGTAATTGGTTGTAACTCGTTATTGTACTTGATCAAGCCAAGTTCACACTTTTAAACATTAGTAGAAACAGTGTAAAAGTTATTTATGTTCAGAAACCACAGAAATTACTATGTATTAGGGTTTTGATCAACTTTTCATTTTATTGAGACATCATTATTAACTGCAAATGTAAAGGTGCTTAAGTATAGAAGTGTTTTGCAAAGGTTTTCTGTAATCTTTCAAATATATTTTGGCAAATTCTGCTGTCAACCACAACTACAGGAAGAATAAAAAACGAATGTCTTTACTTACTAACCAAATGTGTTAATGGCTCAATGCACATAATGCATTGAGCCAATTGAAAAAGCCATAATTATAATCTTAAAGTAGTTCTACAGAAAAGTTACATTCTTTAAAACCATTATGCTGACCAAATATTACTATAGTTTGAGTTGAGTGCTTATTGTATTGCTTTATCTTGTGAAATTCAAAACATGTGTAGTTTATTGTCAGGTTAACGTCAGACAAAAAAAACATCTAACCCATCAATAAGTTCACTTCTTACCCGGTTCTGAGAGCAAGACAACTCCCTCCATAACTGTGATGTTGGAGAACAGTTGCAGCAAATCATCCCACAGCACAAAACGTTCTAAAGCTGTTAATAACACCTCGTTGATATTGGGAATAAAACGTATTTTGCCCTATCTGAATGCTGGTCTGTTCACAGGAACAGCCTTTAACGACAAATCTTCTGCCCTGATATATTAATAGCACCAGTTCATTTCCTGATGTTGGGTGATACTCTGTCACTTCCTATATAAGGTTAGAGTAGTGAAACATACCCCTTAGAGAAGTGCGAGAACGTTTTTGACTGTATCCTGTCCTGTAATCATTTGTGTACTGTACTGTAAATGAGTCATCTCTCCATCAAGTCAAATCCTTAATAAAAGCAGTCCTTGTATTGCTGTAGAAGCTGGGAAAGTATCCACTTTGAACTTTGGGGGATTTTAAAATATGAATAACATAGTATTTACATTTCAGAGTAAAAAATTCACAATTCATGACATTGTTACATACAGTACAAACAATCTTCACTGTATCCTCAATGCCTAAAGTCTATAGAACAACTACAATATTCAGCTACCGTACGAAACGTGCCAGGAGACGTTTTACAGAGAATGCCCCATACAAGTCCATGTCAAAGACAAAGAGATCCCATGCTTAAGTGGCCTGGAGTTTTGTTAAAGAATGGTCCACAATAACCTTTCACTTAGAATTCATCAAAACCAACAAACCAGTCTTTGCAAACTCTCTGTTATATCAAAAGCAGTATCACTTCCCCATGGCCAAAACAGTGAAAACAAAGAACTGGTTCTTACACAGCAAATATAATAGGGTGTGTGCTTATGTGTGCGTGTGTGTGTGTGTGTGTGTGTGTGTGTGTGTATATATGTGTATGTATGTATAATATATTAACCCTAACCCTAATCTAAACCTAACCATCCCTTGCAGAGGTTATGCTTTCTCTGTATTATTTTTTCCATCCTTATAGATGTTTGCTTTCACTTCACTTACGGATATAATTCTCTTTCACTTCAAATAGATATTTATCTCATTCCATCCACAAATAGACATAAATCTCTTTCACTTCACAAATACAGATTAATCTCTATCACCCGATAAATGGACTTCTATCAATTTCCATACATTTTTTTACTTTGCATTTATTTAACTCATAGATATTTAGCTGTGAGAAAATAATGCACAAATAGAGACAAACAGGATGTTCACCTTGAGAACAAACAAACACATACATACAGAGACACTCATAAGCACACCTGATAGATGTCACATGTTCCTTTTTTCCACTTCCTGTCATGGTAAGAATGTTTTTCGATGTTAGTCTAAAAGGCATGTCAGAGACTGAGGGTTTACGTTGGCAACATTGCCTCAGTCCGCAAACAACCATACAATTTATGTTTTAAATAGCATATTCACTACAGAGGTTAATTCAAATTATTATTATAATTAATTAAAAGTAGTTCCATGGTCTCAGATCACAACACTCAGAACCTCTTCTAAAAAACGTTCAGACCTGTAAAGACCCAGTGTTTAGTTACTGTTACCACCAGGGGGCAGCATGTCATCACTGAATACAAAGCCCCAATTCCAGCTCAGTCTCAAAACACTGA
>JACXGJ010014125.1:0-15297 GCA_016801105.1 Esox niger | reverse complement strand
CGCTGGTCTCTTCATCCTCCATTCATGACGTCCTCGCGCTGGTCTCTTGGCACTTCCATAAGGCATCATATCTTGGTTGTTGACGCCTGCAATTCAAAAACTGTACATCTTTACACAGCCCTGTGTCCATAATTACACACTATGACTAACATAGGGCGTATCTTTTGACCAGCATTGTGCAATACATGGGGAATGATGTGGTATGCAGACACATTCAGGAGGTTGGTTGGCAGGGAATTACTGGTTAGACGTTCTATCGTGAGAACGGTGCTGATAGGCACAGGGGAGAATGCTGTTACCATGAAACGAATCAACTGATCCTCTGTGAGCACTTCTTTTGAATACAATTCAATATCACTGCATAAATCTAAGTAAAGATCCATACAAATAGTAGCGTATTAGGTCTCCTTACGATGAGGCCTGTGCTGTATGAATACGGTATATTCTAGAATAAGGTATTTGCATGTATAATTTTGAAAATAAAAACATGTTTGTCTACAATATAAGACATCTACTTATATTGATTTGGGTGTGTATAAATCAATAGAGTCATGGCATATTACTCATATACACGTTATATTCTCTGTTGGGTCTGGTAGGAATCGCGTTCAAGGGCTTTACAACTCAGGTACAGTAGATATACAGTAATTCACTTCAATCTTAGCAGCCATTTGTTCCAGTAAGGTTGGAGCTGACCTTGGGTCCTCATAAATACCTGATTGATATTGCCCCTGTGGTGCTGGCTGTTTTGTACGATAAAGACAGAAAAAGATGATGGTTGCACTGGAATAGCAAATAGCCTCACAGGTCACACAGAGGTCTGTCTGTTGACTGTAAAAAATAAAATAAATGCACAAAAATGTGCAATAAAAACATTACAGCAAAGCTAGCGTTATATTAAATTACGGACGTTTAACTGCCCTGCTTTGAGTGTATCCAAGCAAGTGAACAACACATTCATAGGCTGTGTTCCAAATGGCGTCCTCATTCCAACACAGTGCACTGCTCATGACCAGTGTTATTTGGGCAGTAATGGAAGTTTTCAAAACCTGTGGTGAAAATCAATGACATCTGAATGCCCTAGTCACCCATTATATTACATATTATAGTCTTCAATAAACATCCAATTGTGAGAGACAGAGAGAACAGCTTCATAATATACCAAGTAATGTTCATCATTTATGAGCAGGTGAACACTCCAGGCTAGGATCCACAAACACACACACATTGTTGTGAAGAGAAGAGAATAGATTACTTGGTTTATTGACAGCAGGATGAGTGATGACACTCTGCTTTCAATCTCACTTCACTATACTGCCATCCTCTCGGGGCTATTGACTGTGTGATGTGATGGGTGTCAATGGGTCGTTCCTCTCACGTCGTGATATACGATAGGCTGCGTCCAGAATAACCCCCCGTTCCCTCCATATTGCACTGTTTGATCAGGGGCTTTAGGGCCCCATGTAGGGAACATGGCTCCATTTGTTCTAAACAAAAATTGGTTCCATGAGTATCTATTTTTAGCTTTTATTGACAAACGGAACAGTGCTTTTATTTGAACAGATGTGGATATTTAACTTTACAGCTCAGCTGATTTTTATCTACAGGTACACCGATCAGTCATAACATTAAGTCCACTTACCTAATACGGTATAGGTCCCCCTTTTGACGCCAAAACAGCCATGATTCATCAAGGCATGGACTCCACTAGACCTCTGAAAGTGTGCTGTGGTATCTGGCACCAAGACATTAGCAGCAGATCCTTTAAGTCCTGTAAGATGCGAGGTGGGGCCTCCATGGATCGGACCTTTTTGTCCAGCACATCCCACAGATGCTTGATTGGACGAAGATCTGGGGAATTTGTACTGAAAACAAGGGAAACCTTGAACTCGTTGTAGTGGTCCTCAAACCATTCCTGAACCATTGTTGCTTTGTGGCAGGGCACATTATCCTGCTGAAAGAGTCCAATGCCATCAGGGAATACCGTTGCCATGAAAGGGTGCACATGGTCTGCAACAATTCTTGGGTAGGTGATTCGTGTCAAAGTAACATCCACATTAATGGCAGGACCCAAGGTTTACCAGCAGAACATTGCCCAAAGCATCACACTGCCTCCATCGGCTCGCCGCCTTCCCATAGTGCATCCTGGTGCCATGTGCTCTCCGGGTAAGTGACGCATTGGCACCCAGCCATCCACGTGATGTAAAAGGAAATGTGATTCATCAGACCAGGCCAGCTACTTCCACTGCTCGGTGGTCCAGTACTGATGCTCACCTGCCCATTGTAGGCGCTTTCGGCAGTGGACAGGGGTCAGCATGGGCACCATGACTGGTCTGCGGTTACGCAGCCACATACACAACACACAGCCATGTACTGTACATTCTGACACCTTTCTATCAGTACCAGCATTAACATTTTCTGCAACATGAGCTACAGTATCTCATCTGTGGGATCAGATCACACGGCCAGCGCTTGCTCCCCACGTGCATCAATGAGCCTTGGCGCCCATGACCCTGTCATTGGTTCACCGCTTTTCCTTCCTTGGACCACTTTAGAGGCACTGACCTCTGCAGACTGGGAACACTGGGAACACCGGGAACATCGGGAACACTGGGAACACCGGGAACATCGGGGACACTGCGAACACCGGGAACACAAAGGGTTGCAGTTTTGGACATGCTCTGATCCAGTCGTCTAGCCATCAGATCCTTATGTTTGCCCGGTTTTCCTGCTTCTAACACATCAACTTTGAGGACAGAATGTCCACTTGCAGCCTAATAGATCCCACCCACTGACAGGTGCCATGATAACGAGATTATCCACGTCATTCACTTCACTTGTCAGTGGTCATAATGATACGGCTGATGGGTGTATATCTCTCTGTGTAGGAAATATGTCTTTTCAGGAAATTCACCTGCAGGCAAAAAGTACAATACATGTATAGAGGGATGTGGCAGCTATTCGGGACATATTCTTCCAGTTAGCTCTGGGGCAGCTGGGAAATTTTGATTTAAATGTGTGGCTGTTGTCTGACATAAAGAATTGTTTTAGAAACAGTATAATTTAGCTGCCAGGGTTTTGAAAAGTGGCTGCTGCAGAGCTATCTGTGGAAAGTGACACAAAAGAGGACAGAAAATGATGTTTGTGTATGTTGTGTGTGTGTGTGTGTTTGTGTGTGTGTGAAGGATGGTTGTTTTCTGCTCCTACAGCTCTCAGCACATGATTGAGCCGACAGACCTAAATGCACTCTAAAAATACACACTGCTGAAAAAGATGACAGCGCCGGGTCACAGCAGGGGGCTTCTCAGATTGCACTCTGACTTGGACAACTCCTGTCCTGTCTAGGTCCTCAGGGGGTGACCTGGCTCTCCCTTCAGATGACCTAAAGAGAGACTGAGAGGGAGAGAGAGCACCTCGCCAAATCCCATGATCCACTTACTCTGTTCCTGTCTCTGGTGCATAATAGAAAGATCATCACCACTTGAGTTCTGCAGCTGGATCCTGGAGGACCACCGTTGATTATTGCTCCAGCTCATTCAAAGAACTAGGTTTTCAGTTAGAAGACTGAATTGTTCCGATTGTTTTATTTAACATTCAAATAGTTGAATTGATTCAAATAGTCTTGATTTGAGTTGGAAGACTAGTTCACTGGGTGCTCCTAATGAAGCCAAAGAAATGGATTTGCTGAGGAATATGTAGACACGCAGTATACCTTTGTGTGATCGTACTGTTATTCTGAGGGAATTATTATATTTTTGAAAGGACTGTACAGTGTATCCAGTTCCTTCAGAGAATGGCAGATTTGATTACATTGTAATGTTTTGACAACGTGACTATACATTTGGCTGTTGCTCATGACATATGATGTCAAGCTCAGACAACAAACCTTTTGGGTCATATGTTTCAGGAGTCTAAGAGTAGGAGCTCAGGTTTAGGAACAGACACTATGTCATGTATTAAATTATGATCTATCAGATGAAATTGCCCTTACCTATGTTAGATACATGGGCCTCCTGTTCAAATAGACACAATGATCTAAATCGGCTGGATATTATTACTCACAAACAAGAGTTAGAGTCTTCAGCCCACAGGCCATAGACCGAAAGAGACAGAGTCAAAGAGACAGAGTCAAAGAGAAAGAAAGAGAGAGACAGAGGGGGCTATGTTACAGATTAAGTGATCTGTCTATGGGAGCTCTGCTCTTCTCAGCTCTGCTGTCTGACATGGTGCTGTAATAATGATGTCAGACTGACTGGCTCTTTAGTCTGCATTTGATTTCATACAGCTGTTACAAATGACTGCGCCCCCAGTCCCGAGCATCTCACTCACACCCATCTACACACAAGACATGGGTGCATGCATGTACTCACCCCATCAACACACACACACAATCACATGAATTGAATTATTTATTATCAAGGACGGATTGTTTTATTTTTTTGCATGAGATAACAGTTTTACCTAGGCAGTGGTATGGCGGTATCCCCTATGTACAATTACCAGGGCCCCCTATTCAATACTTGCACCAGGAATAGGCTACCATTTGGGTAGGAATAGGCTACCATTTGGGTAGGAATAGGCTACCATTTGGGTAGGAATAGGCTACCATTTGGGTAGGAATAGGCTACCATTTGGGTAGGAATAGGCTACCATTTGGGTTATTGCAGGGTAGATTGACGATTTCCCAATGCACAGGGAATTTCCCCATTCCCTCTGTGTTTATTGATACAATAAGCATGTTTTTCTTTTTTGGGCTTTATACTCCAAACATTTGGATTTTAAATCAAACCATTGCTATGGCTTTTTTTGTGGGTGTTTGTGTACAATTTGGTTTCATAGTTTAGAAATTCAAACAGTATATGTATTCGCTCTCCTATTTCAGGGCAGTAAAATAGTTGGGACCGATTAATATTACTCGGTCCCAACTATTTCACTGCCACCCACAAAAAAAGCCATAGCAATGGTTTGATGTCTAAATTAAGCACTTTTGTTAAGTATGTGGTCATATGTCAACATCAAGTCAACAACCAACATACCCCACCAGACACTGGGTTGCTTCTCTGGAGATGCTGGCCTGTGCTAGCTGGCCTGTGCCACAGCTTGTTTTTAGGTTGTTTTGTCTTAAGTTTCCTCTCCAGGAAATGAAAGGCATGTTCTGTAGGTTTTCAATCTGGAAATTATCTTGGTCAGTCAAGAACTTTTAACTATTTAAAAAAACGTTTAGTGTCATTTTCCAGTAGGTAGTCTGATGAAGTGCCACCAAATGAGTCTTAAGGGACCAGACGTTTCCACACACTTCTGAATACATTTTTCTGGTGGCATCAAAAATTCCATCATCAATGAAGATAAGTGAGCCAGTTCCAGTTGTAGACATACATGGCCTTCCACCATATTTCGCAGGTCAGGTGCTATGCCCAGTTCTTATCATTTTTTTTTTTTCATTGCAACCATCCTAAACTTGTTTTCTCTGTCCCCTCAACCCATGTGGAATTTATGTTCTCTGTCAGTGTTTGGAAGTGTCAGTCTGAGCCATGGATTACTCAAGAAAGCACTGCCAATCTAGCTGGTCTCTTCATCTGGCAATAGTTTCTATTACAGTCCAAGAATATCTTGTTGTGTCGGTTGTGGCACAGGGCTATTCATTTCTCCATTGAGAAGACATTCTCTTTTGCCCATTGCTCTGTTTGTCCTCTTTTGATTTCCGTGCAGTTAATGTTGCTTGTCCATGCCGGCTTAACACTGCAATCATCTTCCATCCCCCAGGTGCCCTTGAAGACTTTCTCAATGACCTTGTCACATAAGATAGCTAATTTCCTGACAGTAGCTTACCACTCTTACTATTGGTTGACTTCAGTCTCTTCACATTTGCCTTTGATGGTATTTGACTTTCTTTTTCACTCGTTTGACCTCATCATGGCGAAGTCCCCTTCCTCTCACAGAGATGATAATGTATTTGGTTTAATCTCTACTAGATCTTTCATCTTTAATCCTTACTACTTGCTGTCTTGCCAGGTGGGCTCTCATTGCCATTGGGAAAACCGCCCTCCAGTGCCATTCGTGGGCAGTCAGTGGGTTTTTGTTGTCTCTCTGTTGCACACTTTTGCAATTGGGCTGTACTCTGCTGGCAATACTTGGCCCTCATTCAGGGTGGTTGCGGTTGGTGGATGTCCCTTTGGTTGATGCTTCGTAAAGTGGGTGGATTGATTTCCTGCATGTAGGGCCTTTTCCGGGGCCTCGCCGGATAGGGCCACAGGAACCCCCTCTCTCAGCCCCAAGGTCTAATGTTGCTATATTATTGTGCTGGGACAGCACAAATCCTTGTAGATCTAAGGAAAGCATTTTCAAAATTGTCCGTGTCTCCTGCCATTTTAAACTTAGGAGGACATGAGGTCTTGGCCCACACCTGTGGATCTCCAGGCTTGACTCTTCGCTGTCAGAAGTCCTCCTGGTTGTTTTGCAGATCAAGACCATACCTGACGATTTCAGCTGCCACTCTGCTGACCCCCACTTCCCCCCCGGTTGTCCCTGTCCTTGTCATGCTTCCAATCTGGACTAGGTTTAAAAATACTCAGCCCACATGCATTTGTTAATTATCACTATTTGGACACTTAATATGTTCACCCGGCACAGCCCAAGGAGAACTGGTCACTCCTCTGAGCCTCGTTCCTCTCTAGGTTTCTTTATAAATTTTGGCCTTCTTAGGGAGTTTTCCCTAGCCACTGAAAATCAACACTACTTAGGTTTACTCCTTGGGGTTTATTATAAAAAGGTCCCAAAAAACTCCAAACCAATACATTTTTTATCCTAATTTCACTTTAGATAATGTCCCTGCACTCAACTTTAGATTATTTTCCCCCACTAGGCCTTGAACCAATATTTTAATGATGCAGTTGAAGACTGTAAATACTTTTTTTGCAGAGTGGGGAAGTGCGCCGTTTGAAAATAAATCAACCCAAAACTGAAAAAATGACATTGATACAAATGTGTATTTTGTTACCGTGTCTACGACACATGACAGGGCAAAATAAGACATGTGCGTGTGTGTGTGTGTGTGTGTTTAGTCACTGTTTATCAGTGCTGTGATTGTAATGGGAATGGCTGCCACTGTGGTATGTGGGATAAAGATGTGCAATGAGGACGATAAGGGAAGTGAGAGGCACCCTGTGAAGAGGCATATAACTGCTCTGTATTCAGCTGAGATCCTCTCAGGGGAAGACACAGGTGCTCTCTCACCAGGATGATAGCAGCTTGACACCCCTGCAGAATCGTTCCCAACTACAAACTACCCCACAGCCTACTGATCACCCTGCACAGCCTACTAACCTGCCAGTTCCCCGGGGGAGGGGCTTATTCATACCCAGACTAAGGCTGGTACAGTAAGCAGCCGGTGGCTTGATGTACTAGAGGACGTTTAGTCCTGGGTTATTAATCACAGAGATTTCTCCTCCCCCCGTAACCCACCCTCCTCCATGCCTCAGTACACACCACAGGACCTGACCCAGTCTCCCAGTGAGTGGAAGGGCCCCCCCTCGCCACTTTGTACCGACTGCATTGCACAGACGTCTTCCGCTCCTTCCCGTCTACCAGGCAGTGGACTAGATACAGCTTTGTGCAGTGTTGTGCCACCGCGAGGACATATCGTAGCACGGAATGATACAAGCGAGCGCCCGTATCGACTCGCTGGGAAAAGTGTGTCAGTATTAACATCACGATTGGCATTCATTCATTGGCTCATTGGTGTTCACTTATCATTCCCACATTCCTAATCGTCATACACCAGTCCTCACCTTTCCGTCTCATAGCTGAGATGCGTCGCTGAGATGAGTGCTATACGTTGGTGGCAGACCAGATGAGCACTTTCCGTGTATAAGAAAGTGCTTTATAACTCTAATCAATTGTTATTACTATTCATTCATGCAGAAGTAGATGCGGACATTCAGCAGTGGATCTTGTTTTGGCAGTTGCCATTGACAGTGAACATTACAGAAAATTAAACGGTATTCCAGGGATTCAAAATTTTCCCTTTATGAGGGGTTATATTTTTATGGCTGATGTGTTTTCTGAGGCTGTCTTTGATCCACGCACTCAGAAAAAAAGGGACTGTTCCTAAAAGGTAGAACAGCTGTTCCTAAAAGGTAGAACCTGGAATGAAAAGGATTCAACCTGAAACCTTTGGTTAAACAAAACGGTTAAACCTGGTACCCCAAAAGGGTTTTTAAAGGGCCCTCCCTCGTGGATAACCAAATATCTCTTCAGGAACTCTTTTTGACTAAGATTTTGTGAGCAGCTGTGGAAGCTATTGTATCTATTCAACCCAGCAGCCTTCTAATGCCAGAGAAAAAACTCATACACAGACCCACACATACAGCATTGACCAGAGGTATGAATGTGGCTGACAGCAAAATGTGGACCATGTTTTAGTCTTGACTGTGTGTGTGTGTGTGTGTGTGTGTGTGTGTGAGAGTGTGTGTGTGTGTGTGTGTGTGTTTGTGTGTATAATATGTAGGACCTACCCAATCTTACCCATAAAGGCTTTATGGAATCCATCTGTGGCAGCCAAATGAATGTAAAGGATGTTGTTTTCATTCACATGCCCCTGTTGCTCTACATCATGCCACAGTGAGTGCCAATAAAACCCACCCTGATATTTTGCACAAACCCAATTTGGTTGATATGTTCAGAGCATCACAATCACACTGGACCTTCAATAGACTAACCTTAAACATTTATGGGTGAGATATGATATCATCCCTTTGGTTAATGTGTTCCTTCATCGATGGACTTCATCAACACTATAGACAGGACACTAACTGTACAATATGCAATCACCTCCTGAACATCCATGCCCACGTTACCAGGAGAAGCCTACACTCCAATGTAACTCAAAGGATCTTCATCATCTTCTATAATATGCAACATCAAAGATGCAATTAACCCCAACTGAGCCGACTTTAGGCATACCGCACGTACACACTCTGTCTCGCTCAAACATGCACACACAAACCTACTGTAATGTCTTTGGGAAAAGAATGAGGTCCCATTAACTAAATATGGGTTCAGCAGGTTGGCAAACGTCCTCCATTTAGAGAGAATTTAATATATGCTGAACAACAATCAAACTATCTGGCAGACTCCCGTGTCCTATTTAGAACATTCTGCACTGTAATAATGTCCCATTCTAGATTACGCCTGTGATGCACTTTTCTTCGTGCATGGGGTTTGTTGTTTTGTCAGCCTGCCCTTTTGCCTGAGCAGTGGAAGAGGAGGGAATGGGTGACGGAGTACAATGTATCTCGGGAGGAGGTCAGCATATCTCTCGGAGGGGGTGAGGGGGTAAATAGGGTTGTTCCTTTACTGTTCTTTCTATTCTATTGTGTTGCTTTACTCTATTCTATTGTTCTATTCTTTTATTCATTAATACAAGTTGGTTTCACGCCTGCATTTATTTTGGTTTATTTAAGCGAAATTACATCCTTCTTCTTGAGTTGACTGTGTATACCCTTCATATTCAGTCAACTCAAGAAATATTCACACCCTTCATATTTCGCAAACGTAAATGCAAGACACCTGTTCCTGTTCCCCTTGGGCATACGTTTGGGGTTGCATGCATGTAAAATCCCTTTATGATCCATCACCCTCAGTGAAATCAAAGAGCTTGTTCACTGACAGGAGACAAATCATTGTTGAACTGCACAGATCAGCTGAAGGATTTCCAAAAAACGAATAACATGAACAATTGTAAATACCACAAATCACATTCAAAAAAGTTTCAGAAGTCTGTAACAGTTGCAAATTTGCATAAAAGTGATGGTCAAAAAGGCTAGGAAGAATCAGAGGATCACAGATCAGAACTGCAAAGTCTAATGGAATCCTGGGCTCTTCAGGTTTTAAAATCAGCTGTTAGATGCCACATCCATGACAGCATCTCTTTGGAAGTGTTGCAGAAGCCCATACTGAGCCCAATCTACACA
The DNA here is from genome assembly GCA_016801105.1 of Esox niger. NCBI lineage: Eukaryota > Metazoa > Chordata > Actinopteri > Esociformes > Esocidae > Esox > Esox niger. Next base: position 5,326 of record JACXGJ010014125.1, on the reverse strand, counting down.
CTGCACTGACTGAACTTCACCAAAGATCTTGGGAAATACAACATATGATGAGACAAATAATATATATATTTTAACCACACACACCTTCAGCATGTTTGGCAACAAAGGGGGGCTGCATACAAGGAAAAGCACCTAATAAAATACGGTAGTGGTACAATGATAACTTGGGGATCTTGTGCTACTACTGGCCCTTGGTAAGATCGATGGCATAATGAATTCCATTAAGAAACAGGATAGACAGTGAATGGACATTTCACCAAGAAAATTACAGGAAAACATTATTTGTGGGAAAACTTTTTTGCAATGACCATCAGCTGAAATCCAGTTAAAAATGTGTGGTCTGAATTGAATGTCCAGAAGTGCAAACCCAAGACTTAAAAGGATTTAGAAATGTGCTACATGGAGGAGCGATCCAAGATCCCTCCAAAAGTATGTGTCAACATTGTCAACCTTTACAGGAAGAGACTCAGTGGTGTCATTCACTAGAGGGGAGGCTTCATGAAATATTGATTGTGCCAATACTTTTGAAACTTGTGTTTTATCAAAAAATGTCATACAACTCAGTAAAATGTTACGTGTTTGAGAAATGATTGTGTTGAAATGAATAGAAATGGTTTCCCATCATGTCTGAGCCCAAAACATGACTTATTGTTTGTGTTGTTTATTTTAAATGCTTACTTCATTTTACACGCTACTGCCACAATGCGTTCCCTGGCCATTGCGTGAGGTTGTTTCCATGTCCATTTGTCCCTGTCTGCCTGCATATGTTCTGCCTGTGTCTGTATGTTTCTTCTGCCTCCACCTGTGTGCCTCAGTGAGTGATCAAGACTGATGCAGGCCTGATAATGTGGGCCTGCTGAGAGAGACAGGGGAGGGGGGAAGTGGGAGTAGAGGGGGAACACGCGTTCCCTCTGGGTAATCATCGGAGGAGGGAGGCGACTGTACAGCATAGGCCCAACGGCGACAGCTGCATACTAAACAATGTGCTCACGATGTGGGGCAGGACCAGAGAGGTGGGGGTAGCAGCTGGGAGCACTATTCGAAAGTAGTAGCACTAAACAGGCAATAGGGTCCCATTTAGGACACAGGCTGACTTTCACATAATGGTTCCTACACACAACATGAGAGATCAGAACGGCGAGGGGCTGTTGTAGTCAAAGATCAGATTTTTAGTCAGTCGCTGAGTTTAGGCTGGTGAACGTAGCAGGTAAAACAGGAGTATTGCTTACCCGTGGTTGTCTGGTCCATAATAATCATAACAGCATACATCCAATAGGTTGTCAAGGGAGATCACACAGGAGATTATGGGGGTGTTTATTTTTCGATCAGTCTCATGTTGCTCAGATGTATGCTGTGAACTTCCTACTTCAGTTCAAATAACAATGTGACCATACAGTGGCTCAGTGAATGAACATTTGAGTGCAGAGACAATATGCAGTAGAATGACATTTTGATGAAAAATGAGTTGTTTTGGAGCTTTATTTTACATTTCAGGCATGTTGTAAAATAACAAAGGGGCTATGTTTATGTGACATTCAATTTGTCCTGTAACAGTATGTAATAATAGTCATTATCAGATGTGAATGGATTTGTAATAGGCCTTATGCTGGCAACCTAATTCAGATCATTTTTCTGTAATTGGTCTTTTGTCAAATCAGCTCTGAAATGCTGTGATGTGATCTGTTTGAAGACCAAGGTCTTAAAAAATAATAAAAAGTGAACTGCCTGTGTAAATACAACCATACAGTGCCTCTAAAAATATTCACTCACCTTTTCCACATTTTATTGTTTTATAACATTAAATGAAAATGGATTGAATAGATTTTTCTACTGTTTCAACACAAATGTCCATTGTGTTGATCAGTGTAACTTCAAAGTGAGGAAAAAAATCAGCAATTTCTTATAAATTATATACAAATATAAAACACAAAACAACTGTGTAAGTATTCCCCTCCTTTGCTATGATACCTTAATGAGGTCTGGTGCTGTTGTCTTTAGAAGTCACATCATTAATTGAATAGTCCACCTGGGTGCAATCAATATATTTCGCATGATTTCTGGTTAAATACAACAGTCTCTGGGAGCTCCCACAGTTGGTTAGTCCAATTCCTGACAAAAACTTAATCATGATGATGAAAGAACATTCTAAGCAAGTCCAGAATAAGAGTGTTCAAAAGCACCAATCAGCGATCAAATTAAAGAACACAGCAATGACTATCCCCCAGAGCGAAGTCCATTATTAAGAAATAGAAAGAATATGGCACCACTGTGAATCTGTCTAGAACAGGGCATCCTCAAAAACTGAGTATACTGCCCAGAAAAGCCACTAGTCGGGGAGGCCACAAAGAGGCCAATGACAAGTCTAAAGGAGTAATAGTCTTCCACATCTAAGCTAAGAGACACTGTGACTACTGAAACAATGGCCTTTATGGAACAGTAAATATGACTGATGAGACAAAAATACAGCTTTTAGGCCTCAATGCTAAGCAATATGTTTGGCACAAGCCAAACATCGCACCTCATCTGGGGGCAGCGGTAGTGGCCAGGACAGAGGTCAGGATTGAGGGAAGGATGAACGGAGAAAAATGACAGAGAGGTCCTTGAAGGAAACCTGGTCTCCGGTGCACAAAACCTCAGGCTGGGGTGAAGATGAATCATTCAGCACGACAATGATCCAAAGCACACAGCCAAGACAATGGTGGAGTGCTTTGAGACAAGTCTGTGTCCTTGAAGGGCCTAGTCAAAGTCTGGAGCTCAACCCAATTGAGAATATGTGGAAAGATTTGAAAATTGCTATTCACCAAAGGTCCCCATGCAATTTGACAGAGCTTTCCAGATGTCCAAAGCTGGTCGAGACTCTTGGCTATAATTGCTGCCAAAGATGTTTCTACAAATATTGACTAAAGGCGTGAATACATTATGCAGTCAATTATTTTCTGCTTTATGCGTTGATCAGTGTAAAAACTATAAATTAAATCCATTTTGATTTCATGTTTTAACATAATACATTTCGGAGAAGTCTGGGGGGTGAATAATTTTGACAGGCACCGTATCGACTTTCGATTTGATGTCACATGGTCGACAGCCAACGAATCCATGCAAAGGAGAACGATAGCAATGAGCAGCTGCAGCAGTGTCGAACCGCAGAGCCCACTGCCAAGCCCACCAGCACCGTGCTCCAGCTAGCTCCACATGTGCTCTCTACCCCCTCAGAAGGCTCCACCAGGTCCCCCAATTTCTGACTTGTTCCCGGTGGTCTTAGAACATGGGAACAATCCAGGTCTGCCTAGAATCCCCTCCCAGTTGTGGGTTTTCTGCCCCAAAACATCAATTTAACAGTAACTGGTTCAAAGCACTGCTACTGATCTGCTATTGATCAAACCACTGCTATTGTTTAATCAATTACGTAGGTCGAATTTGATCCAAGGAGGTGTATCGTGTTGTATCACAGCTTGCTGCTGAACTCTGATTGGTATGATTTTCTGTGTTTGAAGTGGGTCCTGGAGGCCTGTGTATTGAAGACAGCTGTCCTGGGTTGCATCTCACTGACGTTAGCCATTAGGTGATAGTTGTCTGGATCTGTTTTCATTCCTCAGCATCTACACTGCTTTATAATTTATGTCTTTGAGCATTTAGTTCATTTTTTGGGAAAGACAGCTGCATTTATATTGTTTGTAATAGGTGACTGACCCTGCCTATCATCTAGCCAAATTACCAAAACTGCTACATTATTTCATTTTCTGTCCTTGGTGTAGCTGAGATGGGGATATACATTCCCAGCAACTTGTCATCTCAACCTCATTTAATGGTCTCAGCATTTGCACTCTGGTGGGGTGACAATAAGCAGAAGCCAATATAATTGCAATGCTAGAACTTTAGAAAAATGTGTTAAATTAAACAGCCCACTGGGTCACTTCATCCTACAGCAGGACATTAGGACGAAAACATTAAATGTGGCTTAAAGTTTTTATTTTTAAGTATCTGGAAATGCTTGAATTTGACTTGCCATTGTCTGTTTGCACACTGCATAATATAGGCTACTAAAGATATCCCTAAGAAACATGTACAGGGGCTTCTCAGGCCATGGTCTCAATACATATTGAGGTCCATTACATGTAAAAGAAAAACCTACTTGAAGGAAAGGGGAGGGTCTTGGACCGAGCGATGTGGCCCCATGGCAGCTGGTTGCAGCCGGGGACAGGGGAGGTTTGGTGGCAGGGCCTGAGCCATCTGCAGCATCTGGCTCACACACCCGGCCCAGTCAGCCTACTCCACCAGGGGACTGGCGGGGGACTGGCGGCCCTCTGTTCCACTCTTTCATTCCAGACTGGGAGGAAGAAAAACAAGCTCTGTCTGTCTTCGTTCTGCTGGGGAGTGAGGAGAAGCCAGGAGCCAGGAGGAGAGTTGAATGGTCTCTAGTGATCTCCCTCTCTTTCCCTCGGTTTGACAGTGTAGTTCCACGGTAGCTATCCAGCAGAATTGTCTGTTGCACATCAGTCTTTCTCTACCATCTTTCTAGACCCTCCCTCTTTTTCTTAAATCTCCACAGAACCTGCATTCAGAAGGGATGTTACATTCAAAGACAGCAAAAGTCAGAGGCGTTCTCTCTCCTTGTTCTCCCTCCTCGTTCTCCCTTACTCCTCTCTGTAGTCTCTGTTCAGGAGCTGTTTCTACTGTACCTCTAGTCTTTGCAAGTGGCATGTTGCCAATCACATACAGTTTCTTTCAAATCTCTCTTTGGCCTATTTCTCTAAAGACCAGACTTGGTATTTCAGACAAGGAAAGTCAGTGTTACATGGTGCAAAACAGGCTTCCTTTATACTCTTCCATATGAAAAAGGTATTAGAAATTTAATTATTGCTCCTGGTCGGTATTACCCTTCCTTCTCAACTATTTCCTCTCCCTTGGTCAACTTGCTCTTTTTCATACCCCTCCCCAAGTCAGGTACCAAATCTACACTAGTAAAACCCTACCCCTTCTTCACCCCTCTCCTTGTGAAGTATCAACCCTGCACCTAGCCAAACCATACTAACTCACCTAGCCAAACCATACCCAACTCACTAAGCCACACCATACCCAACTCACTAAGCCACACCATACCCAACTCACCTAGCCACACCATACCCAACTCACTAAGCCACACCATACCCAACTCACTAAGCCAAACCATACCCAACTCACTAAGCCAAACCATACCCAACTCACCTAGCCAAACCATACGCAACTCACATAGCCAAACCATACCCAACTCACTAAGCCACACCATACCCAACTCACTAAGCCACACCATACCCAACTCACTAAGCCACACCATACCCAACTCACT
>JACXGJ010014124.1:0-15298 GCA_016801105.1 Esox niger | reverse complement strand
ATATATATGCAGCTCCAGAATTTTTTTAGAGACCACTGCCCCATTTTCTTTCCTTTCCAAAAAAGTCAAAAGAAAAGGTTCGGAGTAAGGAACAGTAGGGTTAAAATCAAGAGACCAGCCGCAAATTGAACACACACACACACACACACATACACACACACAGCTCCGGAAAAAGATAAGGGAACACTGCACCTTTTTCTTTCCTTTCCAAAAAAGTTGAAATGGAAAGTTTTGAGTAAGGAACAGAAGCATTGAATTTGCAGTGGTCTCTTAATTTTAACTCTTCTGTTCCTCACTCTAAACCCTCCTTTTTGACTTTTTTGATAAGGAAAGAAAAAGGTCTCTTAGTTTTTTGTGGACCTGTTTATATATAGCCCAACGGGACATAGCCCACCTGTATTTATTAACCTGAACATACAACAATATTGACGTGGCCTAAAGATGTACTGTACTCTTAACATTCGCCTTGCACATCCAGAAATAGCCTGTCCACCCCTTAGAGTCCGATATCCTCTCTAGGTTTCTCAGATTCTCGGAACGTGTCTAATCAAAATAATTACATTGTTGACCACTTTCTTGATTACTTTTTTGCAGCAATGAGTAATGGAAATCTTCAGTGCTTCAATGACTATGACAAAAGTATGGTTTGTCTTTTAACAACTGAGTCTAACTGTAGTGGATACATCATGGAATTGAGATTGCTTGATAAACCAAGGTAAGTTTATCATTTAAAAATGTTTTCTGTTGTTTATGTTAATCAATATACAGAAATATTACCTTTCAACATTGCATTATTTTACCTTTTCTACAGCATTAAAAATCATTGTGCTTTTGAAGAAAGGGAGCGTTCCAGTGGGGTTTCCAAATGTAGATGCTCTATTGAGAACATGACCCTAATTATCGGGGAGGTGTTTGCAGCAAATCTTCCATATGTTGAGGAGCAACAGAACATCTCTATCAAAGATGGCAGTGAGTTATTTACTGTACATTACATGTGCAGGTTCCTATTTTCAACTGAATTACGGTTACAAAGAATATTAACTTAATGTCCACCACTTTTAAATTGAGATTTTGAATGATCTCTGTTGTTGCCCATACAGTAAAACCCAAAGCCCCCACCATCCAAGAGGTGCACAAAACAGAAAATAATAATATCTGGGTCAAATGGAAAACAAACTATGAGAAGGATGTACCCTCAAAACATTTCATTGCCGAAATGAGCTACGGAAAGAAAGGACAACCTCATGGGGTAGGGCGATATGATGAATATAGAATATGACAGCATTCTCCCGTTTCCCTTTTTATAACAATGTGTTTTCCTTCTGAACTTTTACCTACAGTTTTCCCTAAATATCTCATCAACTTCCCATGAAATACTTGGCAGAGACTTGGAGCCAAACACAGATTATGTTTTGAGGATCAGAACCTATTCTGACTATAGTAACCGTTTCAGTGACTGGAGTAAAGACATGGAATTTAGAAGTCGTAAGTGTTAAAGAGCATGTATCATGTACTCAAACCTTATGTATGCTTTCACCATTTACCTTACTGTACTTTATTTTCTGATTCACAGCTGCATCATCTCAAGGAGTGTTCAATTTTCTTATTGCTGTCATTTGCATTACCGTTGTGATCATCACAAGTGCTCTGTTTTGGTGTGGTGTTAGGTAAGTTATCTTCTCAGGTGTGTAGGTGATGTCACGTCTCTGTTTTAAATGCTTGTATGTACAATTCATCCTCATACTGACACTTTTACATCCTTTTATTCTCTCCTCAGACTCAAAACCAAGTGGTGGGATAATATTCCTAAATGTTCAAACTCAGTGATTGGGCATATGGTTCCACGAGTACCTAAGGTGTCTATCTACATAAAAGTCTGATCAGCATCCAAACCTTGATTACATTCATACTGTAATAACACTCCATATGTAAACTAGCATTTAGTGATGTTTATCTGTTTACAGGTATTGGATCCTCCTGAACAACTTATATCCGCCATCCATATTGATTCTTCAAAAGGGGACCAAACAGAAGGAAAATCATGGTGAGCATGTTACACGATATGCCCATAATTCAATATTAACATAGTAATATGAAAATGTATCTATGTTCATCTCTATTTGAATGGGTTGTCAATTCATTAAAATGTCAATAAGCTGATATACACTGCATATTGCTTTTTTTTAACCCAACAGGACAAAATCCTTTATAGAGGACGGCAGCAGTGGCGGTCACCAGCAAGGCAGTGCCTCTGAGCTTGACTCCTCTTCACTGGGTTATGCTCATGTAGACCCCACGAGTCCGGCGCTTAATAATGTGCAAATAATCAGTCTTTGTCAAGAGGCCCTGAGACAAGTCTTTCCCAACCTTGATAATTCCTATGGGAATTCCAAGAAGTCATTTGTCTTAGAACCTCCGGTAAATTGTCCTGAGTCGAACGGAGACGTTGTATACCAAGACACATCATGCACTTCGGATTACAATTCCGTCAATTCTGGAGGCTGGTCTTGCTACAACAACCGGACCTATTCCCCCTCAGCAGCCCCCAGCAGCCTCGAGGAGTTGGACCCAAGTGAGACCTCACAATTTTCTACTCAGCGTTGTCACGTTGACATCTCACGCCATGCCGCAAACAAGTGTCTTGGTAGTGGTCAACCAGGCCTCCATTTGTCCACAAATGGCACAGCTGCATTGCTAACCGACTTTTCATATAAATTGTGTGACGGCTCCAGAGTTGATTCTGAGACCACCAGGTCAGCGGAAGACACCCGTCTGACCTTTGGCTCCGACGATGGCACTGTGTCTGCACCTCTCAGTCATAGCAGTGTTGTTTCTAGCTATCAGCGCTTCAGTGAGGCAGTCTGCAAGGATAATGAGAGAGGGACTGATGCCACCATGGACATGCCACTGCTACCAACGGGCTTACAGGATGTGGACGGCGGACAGAAGCTGATTTATGATATGAATCCATGCTACCACAGCACTCAGGTCCCTGGATGTAGTCTTGCCCCAAGTGACGATAGTTATCAGGCTTTACAAAGCATGCAGCCAAATAGCCTAGATCCATTGATTGCAGGTCAGAGTGCGGATCAGGACAAGCACGTCAACAATAATCTGTCTGAGGTCTCCCATACCTCCACAGAGAACACTACTCTACATTTCCTACCCAACTGCCAGGGAAGACAATGTCTGACAATTGGAAGTCCTTTTCTCTCTGCTTTCTGTACAGACCAAGCCATGCAAATACAGTGTGATAGCTCTTATCACTGTCTGTGATCATTGTTGGCAGTTTTCCATTTTTAAATCTTGGTGATTTGAGCTTTCATCATATTATCATAGATGTTCTTTTCAAAATAATACAAACAGTGAAAACCATTCTGGCATGACAATTTTGCAGTCTAAGCAATGTTCCACAGTTTGCATGTACAGCTTCTGTAAAATAGCATTTGTGTAAAAAACACAAACAGTTTATGGTTGAAGAGATATCGAGTGGGTAAACTGATTAAAATGGTCGTATGTAAACTGACTTTAGCTTCTACCTTGTCTGTCTGACACATGTACAGGCTTGCTGTTCATATCTAGAATGAAGAAAGGGGATGTGTACTTAATTTGGAAGTACCAAAGTATCTACATGTAGATTACATCTCAATTACACAAGGTTGTCAGACCAGTCTCTCTGGTCTTTCAATGTTCCTCCTTTTCCTACTGTTCTAATGGCTTCCCATAATACTCAAATAGATTCAGAGGTTCTGACATTTTATTGGTTGAATATTAAACTGCACAACCCCCACGCAAATATGGAGGTTGAATTTCTGAAAACAAAATAGTAGCCCTACTTCCTCATTGCTGTTCCTTGGTAGGCTTAAGATATAGCTTTGGTGGAAATCCACAGCCCCCAAGTAGTGCCATTTTCACCCAGGTTTTAGATATAAAAAAGGTTTTGTAATGTTTGTTACAAAACTAACCTCTTAATCTTTTTAAGTGCACCTGACTGTTAATGACAAAATGTTGGTTTGTCATTAATGATCATGGAAAAACAGTGGGGCGTTTCCCACTGTTTCATTTCAGTGGGAAATGGCCTACTATTCATTAATAATAAGATATCGTTTAAATTACTGAGGGATTTTGAAAAGTTTTTTTTTGTTACAGTATTGTTGCTATTTTCTGACAGGTTGTTTCTGAACAAAGGCGAAGTGCAGAGACACCAGAGGGGAATGTGAAAGTAAATTTTCAGAGCAAAACAGTAGGTCTGTTTAACTATCTTGTAATGCTTCTATTGAGCAAGCTTGCGGGACAAACTTTAAATGCTTTGGGCAGGCTATTTGAGTCATGGAAATTACTTTTCACAGGTACAATTATTGAGAATAATGGCAGCCTAAAGCTTGAAACTTGAAAATGTGAAGTCGTTTAGTTTTGCTGTCAAGGGCACCACTGTTCTATTTAAAAAATGCCACAAAAAATACAAATGTTGGAAAAAATATAAACATCCTTCCTATTTTCTCAGTTATAATTGGACAAGATATATATAATATAACAATTATTTAATGTATATCATTTTGGTTCTACAATGTTAATTATTTAAGCACTGGAGTCAAATATTGTTCTTTTTTCCTGAATAAAAATACAAGTAAACTTACATTTACATAACAATGGTTCTGTGATGTTGACTAGTTATTTAAAATGTTAATGTATTTTGGAAGCTTAGAAATTATGCTTCTAAAATACAAGGGGATTTAAACATTTGTACACATCTGTAAACAATTCTTGATATGTGTTAAACTTCAGTACATTTAGTATTACAAAAAACAACTGAGCAGTCATAGATGCATTTGCATCACTTCATGACGTATGTATGCTTGTTTTTGGGTGCTGTTGAGGAAGTTGCACAACTGACTTACGAACATCACTTTTGAAACAGGCAAATTAACTCAAGTTTCATGACATCTTCTGTCCAGTGATCAACATGAAAATATCCTTGTTGGAGGGATTTTATCTATCTATCGATATATATATATATATATCGATAGATAGATATAGCTATATATCTAAATCTATCTCTCTCTCTCTCTCTATATATATATATATATCGATATATATAGCTATATCTATCTATATATATATATATATATATATCTAGAGGGTGATAGATTTGTCCGTTCAGGTTTATGTGTGTATGTTGCCAGATGGGAGAGCATTTTCATCGTTGGCAGGTTGAACTCAAATGTTGCGGGAAGTACATCCTCGGCTGTGCTTTCTTTGTAACAGAGGTCCTGGGCATTGGTTGTGCCCAGAAAGTTAAAGGACTCCACAGAGTTGACTAGGGAGCCACCCATGGCAATGGGGGGAAGGGCAGCTTCCCTTCATGAATGACTTCATGAACACAGAGGTCAGAGTAATGGGTCTGTAGTCTAAATTCTGTAATCCTTGGCTTCTTGGGGACTGGGATTATGATTGAGGATTTAACACAAATTGGGATGCAGTATGTGGCCAGTAAGGACATGCAATAGAAAAGCATACACACAGTTACAAATTTGTCTTTGCTTGGACTGTGTTAAGCCCTAAGAAAAGGAGAACGACAACAATATGTGCTACCTTCAAGTCATTAGAACGGAATAGGAATTAACTAGATTTTATAATCCCTGTTTGGGTTTCCTTAATTCTAGTCAAAATGCAGACATGCATACTTTCTGTAACAGGTACAATAATGGTATCTTAGCACCATCGTCTGGATATACCGCATATCACATGCCATGGTCTTACAGAATATGCATTATTGTTTAATGTTCAATTGCACTGTGACTAGACTGACTAGTTTTAAGTTAAAATGATGGTTGCCACGTAACTCTTTGCACCTTAAATATATAATAACACTATAAACAACAAAAAAGCTTAGACGTAACTACTGTTTTACTTACTACACAGATATTGTATTATTTCCAAACATTACTGGATAGTCCTTGCAAATATTATGGTGGTTGTAACTGTCACCTAAAAACAGCATGTACAAGTCACTATCAACAAAGAAATAGTCCCTAAACTACAATTCTATGAAAATTATACTTGTCATGAGTATCAATGACCTGAAGGTATTCTGTGCCAATGAATGACCTAAAATGTCTTCCAACTTGTTGTTATCCCAAAGTCATTGTTCTTATCCATGCATGTTAAAGAATTTGAACTTAATGTGCCAACAATTCTGACCTGTCTAATAACGGAACACTTATCAAAATTGAAATTTTTCAAAATTGAAATTTTTATGACATACTGTTTGCTGGGTACTTGTTTATTTTGAGAATACAATATAGGTCAAACCTTGTATTACTGAGTTCAGTGTTATTTGATAAGTATTTGCACCCTTGAAAGAGGTTATGTGACTGACAGTATGTATGAAAAACACCCTGAAAAAAGAAGGTTTCCAAAATGACCCTAGACCCATCACAGTTAATGTAGGCTTTTTTGACAATAATTAAATGTTTATAAACAGTAAAAACATTTAAAGAAATAAAAATGTCTATATGACATTAAAATTCTATAAAAAGTCCACAAGTTCAAAAAAGAAATGACATCTATTACCACCACATAATATGCAACAATTACATAAACGACCCTGAGAGCAATTGACTAAAATAGTATTAATCATAATCCCAGTAAGACTTGCAAAAAAACTTAAATAGGGGATGTTTAGAGACAATTCAAATGAGATCTGTGTTCCATGTTGGCTTACACCATCTTGACATTTTGATAACTATATAAATATATATAGGAAAAGTTGTCTTATCAATATTGGCTTATTACATATAGACACTATTTACAGTGGATACAAAAAGTCTACGCACCCATGTTAAAATGCCAGGTGTTTGTGATATAATCTTTTTTTGACAGAAATCATGTCAGAACTTTTTCCACTTTTAATGTGACCTATAACATGAACAATTCAACTGAAAAACAGACATGAAAAAAACTAACAATAACCTGGTTGCATAATTGTGCACACCCTTGAACTAATAATATGTTAAACCACCTTTAAATTTTATTACAGCATTCAGTTTTTTGGGGGTAAGAGTGTTTTAGCATGGCACATATTGACAAGGCAATATTTGCAGTCTTTTTTTGCAAAAGTGCTCCAAATCTGTCAGATTGCGAGGACATCTCCTATGTACAGCCCTCTTCAGATCACCTCCCAGATGTTCAATTGGATTCAAATCTGGGCTCTGGCTGGGCCATTCCAAAACATTAACCTAATTCTGGTGAAGCCATGAGTTTGTGGATTTCAATGTGTGCTTTGGGTTGTTGTCATGCTAAAATGTGAACTTCATCTTTCAAACGGATGCCTGAAGGCTTCGTGCCAAAATTGCCTGGTATATGGAAATGTTCATAATTGCCTCCACCCTGACTAAGGCACTGATTCCTGCTGAAGAAAAACATCCCCAAAGCATGATGCTTCCCCCACCATGATTCACTGTGGGTATGGTGTTCTTTGGGTGATGTGCAGTGTAGTTTCTGTACCAAACATACCTTTTGGAAGTTCAACCTTGGTTCCACCAGACCTTAACACATTTTCCCATGTGATTTGGGAGACTTGATGTTTGTTTTGCAAACTTCGGCTGGACTTGGATGTTTTTCTTTGTAAGAAAAGGCTTCCGTCTTGCCACCCTACCCCATAGCCCATTCATATGAACAATATGGGAGATTGTTGTCACATGTAGCACACATCGAATCTCAATTAAGCAATTCTAAAATGTCTTATGGGGAAAATGAATGGTGTAAAGAACCAGTATCAAGTTTTGCCGCTAGGTTTTATACGGATTATGATGCGTTGACTGTTTCACTCTATACACAAAGTGTATGAAGAGTGATTAAACAGCCTGGCTGGTTCAATTCTGGAATGCTGTGCTGGCTGAAAGCCATGGCACATCAGAACATCTACCACAGTAATGAACAAAAAAGACAACTTTTGAATAACATTGATAAACAGTTTATGAAAACAATAAGGCACCGTGGTTTTGTGAAATTACCAATATACCATGGCTAAAGGCTGTGTCTATCCAGCATTTTTGCTGTGCCATGCCTAACAACATCCTTTAGGTGTGGTATAAGAGCCATACAAGAGCCCCCCACCACCACCACCAAAGAATATTACCAGCAATGATTCAAGAATTATTAGTATGTTGTACATGTTCAAGACAGTAAAGGTGAAGTACATTTCATGAAAATAAGCTGGATGTATGACTGTGCCAGTGTTGAAATGATGGGTGGTTAAGCTATGGTTGTAAGTCAACAGAAAAGGTCTGTATTCGTTCCACCATGAAGAAGCAGAGTGTTCCAGTGAAGCCCAGGATGACCATAATGAGTAGTTGCCATGTCAAAAGCAGGTAGCCACTGTAGAAGAAGGCTACTGCTGCAAACACGGACTGGGAAAGGAGAGAAGACAAAAACATTTTAGAAAGAAAATTAAAATAATGACTTACTACTGTGTTAAAGTAATGTATTCAACATATATTTGTAAGGTCTTACACAGTTTAATTAACAGAAACTAACTAGAGTGGCTGCAGATCTGGATTTGTCCGATCTCTTTCGAGTTTAAATATCCCCAATGTTATTCTCATGTGCAGGAATCTTTAGATACTTCACATAGCTGCTGCTGAACTCTTCTACCTACAAGGACTCGGCGGTGATGATTAGAAGTCTAATGTAGTTTAGGACTCTACGTAATTAGGAAATATATGCATGTCACAAAAGGTGAGTCCATTTTGGCAAGCTATTTAGACAGTTTATCAAACATGTACAGGCTGTCTAAATAACAACTTAATGTCAGACTTTGGACTGTAGAGTCAGCCCAGAAGTGAATTTTGGTGAGATGCTACCTACTGAATCAAATCATGTACTACTTGAAATGCATGATTATTGCAAACATTGGTACTCTAAGGGGCTGACAAGCGGTGTAAGTTGAGTTCTTTTAGCAACTCAGGCTACAATATGTCAATAGAATAGAGATGAAATCAAAAATGCAGCTAAGTTCCCCAGATAATGCAGACACTGTCCCTCTGGAAAGTATTTAGACCCCTTCGCTTACTATACATTGAGAGAAAGTAGGCTTGAGAAACTCAACAGAACACAGAGGTACTAATTAACTCTTGAGCACAGGTGTATAGATAGAACACACGTCCTGTCTATGCCTCCTGATAGGAGTTGCCCATGTAACTGTCACAGGCTTGAGGGATAGGACTATTGACCATATGCTGGAACATCCCATACAAGGGTCATTTAGGCCTTTCTTATTGGAGGGTATTTGGCTGGGTTTGACCCTAGGCTGCCTCCCTTGTATTATAAGTACTGTGGAACTTCCTGTATTCTTTGGAGAAGCACAAAGGAGAGAGAGTGAGGGAACTCTGTTAACATCAGTGTCTCATGCTGAATAAAGAATGGCTCTCCCCTGTCTCTTGGTTGCATAACTTTTTGTTCTTGGACATCAGAACAGGAAGCTAACAACATTATGTAGTGTTATATTCAACATTTATAATAGATAACTTCTTGCCCATTATGCACGATATGACATTCATATGTCCATCATATGAACCCCATGTTTCCTTGTCAATGATTTCTTTCCAAATGAATCCTCCCATCTGACACAAGGTTTGGTGTGACTAGTTGCAGCATGGCAGTCTGCCAGGGTTGTGGGAGCAATGGGTTGCTAGGTCCGTGATTAGAGGGTTGCAATGAAAAATTGCAGTGGAACTTGCTTCGAGTTAAATATTTGAGTACCCCTTTGCTAAATGATAAAAAATATAAATGCCTTTGCTGGATTTTGCAATGGTTGCAGTCAGATGCTGAGTGTGGCTTATAACCAGGATGATCATGATTTACACTATGAGGCATATCACTAGTTCCTGAAACCCTGTGTCATTTACGCTTCAGGCAAATGGTGTTGTAATTTATGGTCTTAATCAGGGTTCCTTGGCGTTAAAAAGAATAGTACTGCTGCATGTTTTTTTCAATGAAAAAATGTCATACCCCGTTATTGACCACATAGTAGTCCAGAATGGTGGATGTAAAAAATAGCTTGAGAAAAATCTACCTATTCCAGACCACAAAGTGTCATTAAGGGTGGTGACACTTTGTGGTCAGGAATAGGGAAAGGTCCATTGCTGATAGGTAAGAATAGTTAAAGGAGAGGGCATTTTCTTACATTAAATGATGTCATCAGACATAAGACAATGGGGGGGTGGTGGGGGGGCCATTATAATTTACGCAAAGATTGTATAGGGAATAATCACATGCACAGATTACAATCTGGATCATAAGCGTCAGAGATACTTAAGAAAAAGATCTGAGGAAAACTGGGATCAACAGCTATTTGGTAAATCTATTGGGTAAACTGCCACTGAATACGGCATGTCTTTGTGGCTAAATACAACAATATCAATGTTATAATATACACTATAGTAAACAAGAACTGAAAACCAATCGTAAAATAATTTAAAATAATTAAGAGAAAACTATGCCAAAATAATCATACGTAGAAACTTTTTTTTAAACAGGTCTGGCTTGTCCAACACTATCACCAGCTAAAATGTTATTAGGTAACTCATAAAGCCTAAGGCCAAAAGCAGGAATTAAACAATGAAGGCCACAGCAACATACCCTGAACCACCAGGGGTTGGTTGTATTATTTTAAACCCATTGAAGTGTGAGACAACAGTAAATGTGTTGTTGAATTAGAGGATGGTAACATTTGGGGCAAAGAGCATTGACAAAACATGATAAAATGTATAAATAAAAACAAGTACTACAACAATCTAAAGTACCACAACAAACTACAATTGAATAAAATGATTTAACTAAATCCAGAAATGTTAAACTAAACTTTTTTTAGTTTTTATTTCAAATAAAAACTAAAAAAAGTAGAAAAAAATACTGTAAAAACACAAGGCAATAATTGTGGAACATAACACAGCAGGGTTTGGCAACCGACATGATTGATTGTTTATAGCCCTGCATGGTTTGCTTGATAAGAAAAAATAAGGATCTCATTAGAAATTACGCTAAACATGTGTTTAAATTTTAACCTGCACAGCCTTCAATTGTGCTCTCCCTTAGTTATTGTATAGTATAACCACACAAGGCATACAGTCTTTTTGTGCCCATACAACCCTAAACAAGCATTCATCAATTGTTAATCAACTACAATGCAATGAATTGCATCCACCACACCCAAGATGCTGTTACACGTTTTGCTAAATGTTCAGCACATATTAAGCTCTCCTGGGGGTCACCTGGATGAATTTAAAGATGGCAAAAGCAGGCGCACTTTGCTCAGCATAAACACGCCCCAAGATGCTGTACAGTTGAGTGTTGAAACAGCTGTCACCAAGTCCAAGCAGGAAACTACACAGCAGGGCGATGGAAACACTAGGAAACAAGCAGGTGAGGTCGTTCCAACAGTTTGTTTTTGAACAGACATGGTCTTGGATTAATATAAAAACAATACACAGCCTTTTTGCATTTTCAGTGATATTAAACTAATACCTTGGTGTCAGATATGGCTTGTTCAGTGTGCTTGTTTTTAAAACCACAGGGGCATCATCTGGGATGTTAAGGAAAATCAAGTAGAAGGCAATAAAATGGACAACCATCCCCAGGAAAACCACAGATGTTCGTCGGAAGCGGTTGTTCTTGCATACTAGTCCAAATAAACCTCCACCTGGCAAATAAGATATTATTCTCAAACAATTTTCCCGGTTAAACTGTTACCCCAACATAGTCATAGTTATACTAAAATCCACACAAACCTACCAACTATCTCTCCAATCCCCACCATGATTCCTGAGATCCCAATCAAGCCTTTAGCTGCGGTTCCAAACTGTGTTGTTGCTCCAATACAAGTCCCATAAACACCACTGTAGAAAGACAGCTCCAGACCTTACAGGACAACACAATGTCAGAAAAAAACGTATCTATTATGAAAATTCCCTGGACGTTTTGCAGTGGATGTTTTGCTACTTACCACTGTACGCCATGCAACAGCTCAGAAGCAGTATTGTTTTAGTTTGGAGTAGGTGCAAGATTGCCTCTGTAGAGACAAAAAACAAATATGGCATTTTGTGGATGCCTAACAGGACAGTAAATACAGAAACAACAGGCGATGTAACAGATCTGTCCTTTGGCAAAAAAAGTGAGAAATAAACTATTGTATGATTTTATCTGTGCTACATTAACTTACTAAATTCTGTCTTTGCATCATTTATTGCAGAGTTGGCTCTTTGTTTATACCTGCAAAGCATTAAAGACAATTATCCAATTAGCATGATCATTCAATTATTATTTGATAATCAAGTTGCACCATTGAAAACTGAAAACAAAAATATGCAGTGGCATGGCTTCCCACTGAAATACGTTCAGCGAATAAGAAAATTAACTAACATAATTTGAGTTGAGAGCAAAGACCGCCCTTCCTCATCACTGAGCATTTCTTCCTCTGATGGTTGACTTTTTCTCAGAGCCAGGAAGCTTAGTGTTCCCAGAACTGAGGTGACCAGCATACCAATAAAGATTGTCTTTCTGCTCTTGTCTAAAAGGCACATTAGTACAAAACATACAGTGATAAGCAGAAAACACACTTTACTTAAAAGTAACGTAACAGTACAGGAAAGATGCATTTGAAAAATCTGCATTGAAAGGATCTCACATTTTCAGGTACTCAACTGTGTTAGATTAAAAACCTCATTGGTCCATTGTATGAAACTGATCAGCTTAAAACACACATACCTGAAATATCTGTATTTGCATTCCAATCAAAATAAATGTACAGATTGCCAAATACCATGCTGAAAAAGAAAACAAATCAATATATCTTCTGTGTCCAGATAATGTAATGATTGTCATTATTATTTAGCATTAAAAGAACTATACTGTACCTGCACTGCAAAAGGGCCCAAAACATCCCTGTGTTCCTATTGATGGTGGATACATCGGAGTTCTCCACAAGGAAGCATCCTTGTGCTGTCCAAAGGACTGATGCGGGTAGAAGCAAAAGAGTTATGTGAAAAAGTGAGACTTGTTCAGAAATACTGATGCAATGAATATAAATGGATGCCATTTGATTACATGATCGATTCAAAATCTAATAAAGAATGATTCAGGGAAACTGGAATTGTATTTCATGTAACTCATTAACATGCTGCTTTTCAGATATAATAAACCTGGTAACCTTTGTCCAGACTCAGTCATGAATGCAGGAAACATGCTTTTCTTTGATTTGATCTATAAACGTTAATAGTTTAAAATATTGTTTTAACTCAAAATATAATTTTGATACTGACACTTGTATTAATACATTTTTGTTCTATAGTCCAGCACTTTGGATTTTAAAGAGACACTGGTCACATGATCTTCTATTTAAAATCACCTAATAGCTGAAATAGCATTTCAAACCAATAATTGGTTTAGAAGAAGAAAACCTACTCTCTTAATGAAACAGACAGAACAGTGCATCTCCAGTGCCCAAGTGACCTAAAGCACACCTGAACCTCATTTTGATTGTGAGTGGTGGTGACTTGTCTCAAACAGGGTGAGATAATTATTGGACAAGGTGAGATTGCGAGAATTGCATGTTTTTGGAGGAGTTAGGAAAATTCAATCGGTTGATCATTTGACTAAAGTGCACCTTTAATTGATATAGTCACTTGACTGGATTTGTATCTTTCAGGTCAACTGTTTAGAAATTACAATACTTATTTTCTTGTTCCCTCTATTTTGGGGAACAAAAAGTGTTTGAACCAATGCTCTTCTGTGTATTAACATACCCAGATGGGCAGAGCCTGTTTTGGGATTTATAAACAAACATTTTGTTTTTATCCAGTGTTGTCTAAGCCAGCCACTTCATGACACAAAAGATAAGCTAAAAAGCAAATGGCCTAAATCATACTTTATCACAATGAAGACACATGCAAGTCCACTTTTTCAAAAAGGTGTGACACACATCTCAAATTGTTCATTTGTACATAGGGACTATGTACAAAAATGCTACAGGTTGACCTAATATGCTGTTAATCCAAAATGAATGGAAATACCTGGAAATTAATACTGACGGCCTGCACTACAAAAATAGTCATCACTACAAACATAGTCATTGAATAATTGAAAATCCAAAGTGGAGTAGAGAACCAAAGCAAAATACTTGTCACTGGCCAAACAATTTAAGTCCTGACTTGATATAATTTAATTTCATTAGGGCAGCATTATCACTAATTGATCTTTGGAACAATCACATCAGCCTTTTTAGAGCCGATCTGATTAATCAGAATACAAAATAAATGAACATCTCATACATCTACTTAAGGAAACCAAAAACTTGGAGTATTTAGAGAAACATCCCTATTATTTCTCCAAAATTGCAGGGATTTTCCTGCCAATAGAACTCAAACGCCTTCCCAAAATCTCACACCGCCTCTGTAGATGAAAAACCGCAGTAGATGACCAAAGGAGAATTATTTATATATTGGCACAATGACAAATATGTAGGTTTCTCTGATAATTGGGCTATATTTAATGGGCTAGGGTGGGACAATTTACTACGGAGGCCATGAACCATTTTTCTTTTGGTGCTGCATCTTTATTTTTATCTCATTGTAATGATATCATCTTGGAGGTGCTGCAGCAAAAAATAAGCTTGGTTTAATATTTTTAAATCCCTGATTCATTAATATGTAAAGCATATAATGCGTCTGTCTATTTTCAGAAAGTGGATGATTGTATTAATTTCCTTTTTTTAACCACAGTTTGCGAGAAAGCTGAAGACATATGCGATATACAGTGTATTTAAACAACTAATATATTTAAGCCACTAATAATATACATATACGAACATGTAGACACTGGATCAGCGCAACCCGCATAGCCAAATACAGCTGAAGGAATGTGAGAGAGGAAGATAACTAATGTCACGTCACGGCGAGATGCAGAAAAAAACACAAGGCTGTGATACATACAGCACTGGTGCGCATTTAATTCAAGTCAAACGAATAAGAACATACTATAACAAAAATAGGCAATTATATTGACTGTGAAAAATTATAACGTTTGATGAGTTATTTAAAATCTTTTACGTGATTCCGAGATATTCTAATAAATTTGGTTTTGATGCTGAAAAGCTAAATCTTTAAGGATAAGGATATTCTCTGTGTGCTAGATGCATCGTGGATCCAATGTTTTTGAGGGCTTAGTAAAACAGCCAAGGAGAAACTATGTGTGTGTGTGTGTATATATATATGTATATATATATATATATATATATATATAT
>JACXGJ010014123.1:0-15276 GCA_016801105.1 Esox niger | reverse complement strand
CGTGTATGTGTGTCGTGTTGTAGAGAGCAGTCTATATTACTTGTATGTGTGTCGTGTTGTATTGAGCAGTCTATATTATGTGTATGTGTGCTTTGTGTAGTGGTGAGCAGTCTTTATTACCTTTCTGTGTGCTTTGTGTTACAGTGGGAAGTCTATTACCTCTCTGTGTGCTTTGTGTTGCAGTGAGCAGTTTTTATTGCGTGTCTGTGTGCCTTGTTGCGGAGAGCATTCTCTATTACGCGTCTGTGTGTCGTGTTGCAGAGTGCAATCTTTAACCTGTCTGTGTGCTTTGTGTTACAGTGGGAAGTCTATTACCTGTCTGTTGCTGTGAGCAGTCTTTATTGCATGTCTGTGTGTTTTGTGTTGCAGTGAGCAGTCTTTTACGTCTCTCTGGTTTTGGTGACCCAGGCGATTTATTTACAGTTATTCAGTGCTAAATCCATACAGTAACAACACTTTCCCCTTTCTCTGTCAACAAGCTGACATGGCTACCTGGTAAATATTGAATACAGACACAACCCTCGCTTCTGAGTTGGGATCTGGGGAAGATGAGTTAGAATTGAAAATCATGCAAAAACAATGTTGTCTCTCAGAGAAGCTACAGTTCAACATACGAAGATGCTTCAATTAAAGGTGATATGGCAAGCGTACATTTCTTTGAAGGAGAACATCTTCTAAATGGATACAAGATAAATTGACGTCTGGAGTTTTGATTTGTTGATTTTCACTCTGCATTGAGAGGAGTATTTCTCCTTCTGAAGGGAGATCGAGAGAGAGTGAGGATGAGAGGGATGGATGACGAAAGAGATGGAGGAAGAGAGAGATGGAGGACTTTACAAATATGAGCTTTCATGGGACTGAGCGGATATCATCTTCTTCATCATCATCATCTTCATCTGCTTATCCATTGTGTCGTCACGGGGGCAGCAGCTCCAGCAGGGGACCCCAAATTTCCCTTACCCGAGCTACATTTGCAAGCTCTGACTGGGGGATCCCGAGGCGTTCCCAGGCCAGTGCCGAAATATAATCTCTCCACCTAGTCCTGGTCCTACCACGAGGTCTCCTCCCAGCTGGACGTGCCTGGAACGCCTCCCTAGGGAGACGTCCTGGGGGCATCCTTACCAGATGCCCGAACCACCTGAACTGGCTCCTTTCAATGCAAAGGAGCAGCGGCTCTATTCCAAGTTCCTCACGGATGACTGAGCTTCTCACCTCATCTCTAAGGGGGACGCCAGCCTCCCTTCTGAGAAAACTAATTTCAGCCGCTTGTTCCCGCGGTCTAGTTCTTTCGGTCATGACCCAGCCTTCATGACCATAGATGAGGGTAGGAACGAAAATTGACCGAGAGCTTTGCCTTCCGGCTCAGCTCTCTTTTCGTCACAACCGTGCGTTAAAGCAAATGTCATACCCCCCCGCTGCTCCGATTCTCCGGCCAATCTCCAGCGCCATTTTCATTCGCGCACAAGACCCGAATTACTCGAACTCCTTTACTTGGGATAAAACCTCATTCCCTACCCGGAGGAGGCACCTCATCGGTTTCCTGCTGAGAACAATGGCCTCAGATTTAGAGGTGCTAATCCTCATTCCAACCGCTTCGCACTTGGCAGCGAACCGGGCCAGGGAGTGCTGGAGGTCACAGAACGATGATGCCATCAGTACCACCGACTGGATAATAATATGAATATGCGGTCTGTGTAGCCTAAATATTCCCTATGTAGTACACTACTTTAAACCAGAGCCCATATCACCCTATTCCCTATATAGTACATTACTTTAGACCAGAGACCTTAACACCCAATTCCTTATATTGTACACTACTTTAGACCAGAACCCATAGAAGCCTATTCCTTATATAGTACACTACTTTAGACCAGAGCCCATATCACCCTACTCTCTATATAGTACACTACTTTAGACCAGAGCCCATAGCACCCTATTCCTTATATAGTACACTACTTTAGACCAGAGCCCATATCACCCTATTCCTTATATAGTACACTACTTTAGACCAGAGTCCATATCACCCTATTCCTTATATAGTACACTACTTTAGACCACAGCCCATGTCACCCTATTCTCTATATAGTACACTACTTTAGACCACAGCCCATGTCACCCTAACCCTATGTAGTACACTACCTTAGACCAGAACTCATTGAGAACTCTAAGTGTGAAATGTGATCTCTTATTGTGTAAGTTATTGGTCCCAGCAGAGCACTACAGGCCTGCCAATTCCACTGAAACAATCAAATGCATCTTTTGTGTGGATGCACAGTCTGGTAATCCAAGCAGCGTTGCAGAGCGTCACATTGGAACACACTTTCCATGATAATTCATTTATGCTGGAGCTGAAACGCACAGCGTTTACCGTGAATGCAGTCTCTGCGAACGTCTGGGTAAAGGCCTGACGTTGGCTGTGGAGTGACCCGCGGTCGGTTGAATCCCGGCCTGTCTCTCGTCCTGTCTAAACACTGATTGTATTTTCATCTCTTTGGCCAACAACAGCATCCTGATAATAGCCGTGGTTCTCTCTAAACGTTTTAACTCCACGTGTGAATAATGTGTGTGAAAAGGCTATGGGTGATGGTTAGAGATATGGAGCCAATTACAGAGTAATCGATTCATTCTGAGTCTATAAAACATAATTGGATGAGAGGAGAAGAGAGGAAAGGAGGGGAGAGGAAAGGTAGGGAAAGAGGTAGAGCGAGGAAGGAAAGAGTAGAGAAGGGAGTCAGAGAGAAGAGAGGAGTGGAAGGGAGAGGCAAGGTGTTTGAGAGGAGGGAGATAGGAGAGAAGGGCAGAACATAGGGAGAAAGGAAGAGAGGAGGGGAGAGGAGAAGGGATGAGGGGAGAATAGAGGAGGGGTGAAAAGAGGAGGGGGGAAGACAGGAGGGGAGAGGAGAGGATGAGCAGTGTCCTTGTGTTTGAAGCTGTGTCTTTCCTCACGGCGATGCGATTTCTGCAAACAGACAAAAATGTGCACACACCCACATACTCACAAAGACAGGCACTCACACACACACCGACGCATTCAGAAATGCACACACACACACACACACACCCTGCGGTTTGAGAACCATTAACTTGAATAAGAGTTGAATCAATGTGTGTAGTCTGATTGTCATATTGAACAGGAGAAGTCAAACCTCTGACCCCCAAAGATGATGAGGAAAAGCCTCTTCAGATTCTTGTAGACGAAATCTCTCTGAGCAGAAATTTCCCAGAATCCAGTCTGTGAATCAGGGAGAATGGGATACATTCTTACTTCATGGGCTGGAACTTAGCCCACATCCTTTGTAGGGTTTGAATGTTTATTTCATTATTAATAAACTAGGCAAGTCAATAGCCAATTTAAATATATTATGACAACCAGGTCTAAGGCATACGTCTGCAAGACTTATCAAAACAGAGTGCCACATTAACACTTAAAAAATACAAGGAAAATAGGAAGTAAAAATAATCCTCAAATTACCGCAAAACATATCTACAGATGGATCTGCTGCTCAGGAGCTGCGCTGATCAGACAGCAGCTCTTAGTAGATGTACCGTTACCATGATGGAGTAATGTCATCAGCAGGCCAAAAGGCCGAGCCACTGGTGACCACGGTGATAGACGGCCTCCGGTGTGCCCCTCCCTGGCCAAGGTCAATGACGTGTCGACGTCCCCGCGGGGTTGGGTTTTTAGGCACAGTTTTGCGTATCAAATTGTGTGGTTGACAGTACGGACATATAAATCAGCATTCACTTTCATAACGTTGTTAAGGCTTTTGGCGTGGCATATTCACCCCTTTGAGCACAATCATAATGGCGACATTAGATGTAATGATGCATGCAATTCCAGTTATAACATGTTAATAGACATGTAATGAATAGCTTGTAATGAATAGCTTCTTGCTATGTCGTTGAGGTAACTATACAATTACCTTACCAGGTCAGTATCTAATATACTATAGTCATATGTGTGTTTATGTTTTCAAAAATATCCAATTTTACACATTCTCACATAAAGGTATTTTTGTTTAAGGTTTTGGGTAAATGTTGGAGACAGTTGGATATAAGGAAAAGTTCAGAATTAGGAGAAATAGGATTTTGTTCATAATTTTTTCCTCTGCATGTTAAGGGTATCTGTAACTGAAGAATGTAATTTTCATGCTGATTAAACAGAACTTTACAGGTTCCCTCACTTAGACAAGCTGTTGTACACCGGCAGTCTGACAAAATATTATAATACTCACTTTTGGTTCTGAGCTTGGTGCTAAATGTAAATAAAAGTAAGTATCTGATATTTTGTAGAGAGAAGAGGTAAAGGTAAAGCAATTTACTTTTGGATGACCCCAAAATGATACCCTTAAACTGTTCTGCCACACAATGGGTTCCTTCCTACAAATACCTTAGGATTTGGTTTGATGAAAATCTGTCTTTTATACAGTAACATACATCACTGAGCTGGTGAAGAAGCTGATGAATAAAATATGCTTACTTTAATAGACACAAATTTGGTTTGTCCTGTCAAAATGGAAAAGAAGGAAGTGCAACCAACTTATGTGTTCTGATAGATGATGAGCTGTGTTTGCTATTGACTTCTATACTGAAACCTGTATACCAAGCACTGAACATACTAAACAGTGACAATGCAAAAGTCAATGAATTGGCCAGAGCCTTGGGACCTCTTAGTGTTTTGTTGGCTGTGGCATTTCAATGCTCGGTCATTCTGTTCTAGTTTCTTAGTTTCAATGTTCAGTTTGGTTCCCCTTGGTTTATTGGTTTCACCTTGTCTCATTTAGTCTGGTCACCCGTTCCTAATTTGCCCCTTGTTATATCCCTATTTTAGTTTCCCCTGCCCCAGTGTTTGTCTGTCAGTGTTTCACATGATGCCTCTGTCTTGTGTGACGTTCATGTCTTGGTTTACTACTTGGATTAAATAACCTTTGTCCTGCACTACTTCAGTGTAACATGGTTAGGGTCTATGTGGATATAGTATAGAAATGCTTTGAAACAAATTATACGTATTAGACTTCAGTGCAGCCGGAAGTGTCCAGGACACTGTGATCATATGTAGCTACTCAGTTAATGTGACATGAACAAAAAGTCTCAGAAATGTATTAAAACAATTATGCTATTGACATACAGTTCAAAAAACAACTTTTGACTGGACCACCCTGAAAGAAAAAATGTTAATGGACGGACAAAGCACGCACGTCGCCTAGCACGACACTCATGTCATTCACCACTCTGGGATCCAAAGATCTAGATGATCGCATGTGTGTTTCTAGCAATTTCCATTACACTTCCATGAATTCCCAACACTTGGCACGTATCCTTAGGGCTTCTGGGGCTTCCAGCTGACGGAAAAACTGGACAAGTGTGCCGAAAGCAAGGACAAGGACTGACACCAGAATGGGCCAGCGGCCGACCTCTGATGGGCCAGCGGCCGACCTCTGATGGGCCAGCGGCCGACCTCTGATGGGCCAGCGGCCGACCTCTGATGGGCCAGCGGCCGACCTCTGATGGGCCAGCGGCCGACCTCTGATGGGCCAGCGGCCGACCTCTGTCACCCACTATGATGCATCTCATCTTACAACAAGAACAACACTGATGAATGCAGCTACAGCAGATCCGGACCGGGCCTCAGACCCAAGGGGAGACTAACTGCTCCGGCACGCCTCAGACTGCAGGACCATGCTGACCTCGCGGTACCTCAGTCCTTATGCCAGAATGCTGCTGTTGGCGAGGATACTTTCAATTTACGGTTACGACGAGGTTACAGGTCCCATCAAAACCCAATCTAGTACATTGTGATACCCCGCAAACCATGATTCGTTCTGTATTTTACAAGCTGGGCCAAATGTAATGGGGTCTGTCGCCCGTGTTGTAAATAGCTGCCGCTCATATAAGGACATGTAAATTGCAAGACATGGCCGCTGTGTTGACCTGATATTCTGCAAGATGAGACAGCCAGTATCGTAAACAGCACAGACTCATGCTTTTCTGCTGTAAGATGAAGGTTTCATGTTAAGGAAGTGTACTGCAACTTTTACCTCTACAAGGAGCAGTCCTTTACCAGCAATGGATTGATACACAACTGAGTGTCTTCAGCTTTGTGTGCATTTTTCTGTGTGTTGGTCTTTGTGTAAAAAAGTGTGTGTGTGTGTGTTGGTCTTTGTGTAAAAAAGTGTGTGTGTGTGTGTTGGTCTTTGTGTAAAAAAGTGTGTGTGTGTGTGTTGGTCTTTGTGTAAAAAAGTGTGTGTGTGTGTGTGTGTGTGTGTGTGTGTGTGTGTGTGTGTGTGACCAGTAAAGGAATGGTTGCCAGATCAACTCTCAGGTTTTGTTCTGTCATTGACAACCTTTAACAATCAACCTTAATTTCTGTCTCAGGATAAGTCCACTAAATTACTAAAATATGTTTAGTTATGAGACCTGAGCAGTTGATACTGATTACATTAATTGACCAGTACTCACAGTTCTTTCTGTATCATAGAAAAGATAGAGGGAAAGACAGAAAGAGACAGAGGGAAAGATGGAGAAAGTGAGAGAGAAAATAAACTACATTAGACTAAATACAAGCCCTCCAACCCAAACACGCCTGAGGTATTGATGGTATCCTACATGCGATGATAAGTACAGACCACAAATTCCAGTTGGCTATACTTAAACTCTTAAACATCATCTTCGGCTTTGGAACCTTCTCCAGTAGAACCAAGGCCTGATCACCCCAATCCACAAAAGTGGAGACATATTTAATCACAATAATTACTGTGAAATCTGTGTCAACAGCAACCTCAGGAAAATCCTCTGCAGTATCGTCACCAGCAGACTAACATTTCCTCAGTGAAAACAATATCCTTCACAAATGTCAAATTTCAACGACTGCGGTTCATTAGAACATGGTCAAGCAACAGACATTGGAGACAACAAAGCTACCGACTGGCAGAGGGCAAAAACGACTGTCCACTGACCAAGACCAAGACAAAACTTATTTGAATATTACTCAACAACTTACACAATAAGGTATTCGGAACAGAAAGAAGAACATTCGTGAGACGCAGATCAAAAGAAAAGATGCTGGAGGAGTCGTTGACACCATCTGTCACGATGGTGGAGACAATGTGATGGTCTGGGCGTGTTTTGGTGGCGGTAAAGTGGGACATTTGTACAGGGTGAAAAGGAACTTGAAGGAAGGTCATTTCTCCATTTTACAATGTTGATACAGGTTACATGAACCCTGTGGACAGCAATTGATAGGAGCCACTTTCCTCTTACAACAAGACAATGACCCAAAGCACAGCAGGCATTCTGTCTATAATGTGGCCAGCACAGTAACCGGATCTCAAACCTATTGAGGTGTTGAGGGAGCAGCTTGACCGTATGGTACCTAAGAAGTGCCCAACAAGCCAATCCAACTATTGGGAGGTGCTTCCGGAATCACGCAATGAAATATCATCACATTACCTCAACAAATTGACAACTTGAATGCCAAAGGTCTGCAAGGCTGTAATTGCTGCAAATGGAGGTTTCTTAGACAAAAGCAAAGTTTGAGGAACAGTTAATATTTCAGTCAAAAATCATTATTTCCAATGTCCTATTGATTTTGCTATATTTCCTATCTAAATGAATTTCATGTATGTTTTCATGTAAAACTGGGACATTTCTAAGTTACTCCAAACTTTTGAATGGTGGTTTATAATTTGTGGGGCGTCGAGGCGCTGGAGCGGATGGTGAGTGTTATGCCATTGTACGCTTCAGGTACATCAGAGAACCAACAGCCCAGGCAAGCCACACCTGGAGTCCAACATGCCTCGTCAGGGCCAGGATAAAAAGGACTGACAGGTATGGGTGGGAGAGTCTTGAAAAGCTGACTGTGGTTTGTTCCAGAGAGTGAAGGCAAGGCAGACTGAGCAGACTGCTGAGAAGCCGGGTCTTCAGGCCTGCACTCCAGTTACATTCATTGACCCCTTGGTCATTGCATGTTGTTGTTTTCCCTTTCAGTTTGTGTTTAAATTTACAGTAAATGCCCTAGAGCTTCCCTGTAGCTCCACCTCAGGCCTCTGTTTTCCACACCGCTACAAAGCATCATGCACCTATGAGAATGCACTCGCAATGACATCACAACATCATACAAAACACACTGTCCCTTGCAAAATGATTCTAATTCTTGATTAACTGTCTTATATTACACAACAACAAAGTGTATGTTGAAAATTTGTGTTTTAGTCATGTTTGATTAGAAAACACTACAATCAAAATGTGTACATGGCTGGAATTGAAAGACAAAGACCATCTGTTATTGACCACCAGTATAGACTCTTTCCTTTGGTCTCCTGACCCCCAGTAAATACTTAAATTTTTCTTCTGACCTCCAATAGAGACTATTTCTAAGGCCGGCCAAATTTGACTCCTGGCTGGGGTAGTTTACTTATTGTCTCAGGTCTTTTTGTGTGAGTGGAATTCCCGAAAGAGCAGGAAAGGGGCGGTTAAAAAATAAAAACATACTCTGTTTATAATTAATAGCATTTCATTTGATTAACAAATTAGGAAAATGTTCTTGTGCCATAACCTCTTCAACATTTATAGATCAAGGAATTTTGCAAGGCCAAGTAAATGTGCATCAAATCAATTTTACTGCCCAACTTCAGTTGATAACTGTATAACAGCAATAAGGCATCTCAAGCGTTGTGCCGAAGAATAGTTCCTAGCTATGGAGTATTGGACATACGCCAAAATCCTTCATACCTTAGTGAGGTGGTATAACATTGGCTAATATTATAACATTTTGTAATTCCTTTAAAAAAATGTGTGTATGTACATTTTTTACCTACTGTCACAGAGTCCAGGGAGGGAGAGCAAGGCAAACGCAGGGGTTCAAGAAAGAACCTTTAATTGTGCAAAAAGCAAAACAAAACCGAGTGACGTGCACTACAAAAACAGAAACAAACTAAAACTAAAACTAAAACTAAAACTAAAACTAAAACTAAAACTAAAACTAAAACTGTCCAGGCAAACATGACCCACCAGCCATCAGAACCACAACAGCAAACAAGGACGGGGAGAAAATGGCCAACTAAATACACTGACTAACAAGGAGAACAGAAACAGGTGGGGGCAAAACACAGGTGAAAGCAATTAACTGATTAACTGAAACAAGAACAGGAAAGACCAAACAAGGACATGACAAATCATGGACACACAGCAAACACGAAACAGAACAGCCCCAGCAGGTTGGGAACGATACACCTACTATTTCTAGTACTTCTACTACGATCACTACTATTACTACTACCACCTACTACTGTTTGTTGATTACTATTATTATTTATCTTTCCTTTGCTTGGGCAATGTAAACATGTTTTATTAGGCCAGGAGCCAACACTAGCTCCCCCTTCTTCCCTAAGACATCATGTCATGAAAACCTGATTTCAAAACTCTACTCCGGATCAGCGTCCTCATTGGCCAAGCACAACACTCCCTGAAGGTCCAATGTACTGATGAATATTCTAGGGCTTCTCACCGGTTGGTAATAATCACACCGAACCCCCAGCCTGGCTGCCTGCGGCCCCTCGGGCATCACTAACATGTCCACATACTCCGATCCCTGAATGACATTTTTCCTTGTCTTCCAAATCGCTCTTCTGCTGCCCCTGAAACACAGTTAAGGATGACTACCACGCCCCTCGGCCTATAGCAGTATTTTGGTCCACAGAGCGAGAGAGGGAGATGGTAGCTACCACTTGCTAGGAAAGACTGACAGAACCCTGGAAACTGTGGCCAATTACACTGCATTTGTTCCGCCTATCTCACCTCTTCCCTCCTCTTCTGTCTCCTATATCCTTGCTTCTCTCTTATTTTCCTCTCCTTCCTAACCTAAAATCTCTCTTTCTCTACTATTTATTGTCCCTACCCAGTCCTCCAATCCTATCTCTCTCCTTTCTATTTCTCCTCAAACCTCTCACTGAATCCCTAATTTCTTGTATTTCTCTGATACACAGCATTGTACTGTCTCTGACCCTTACTGCTTTAATTACCATCTCTCTCTTCCTTTCTCTCTCTGTCTCTAGCTCTTCCTCTCTGTCGCTCTTTCTCTTTCTCTTCATCTTTCTGTTTCTGTATCTTTTTCTGTTTCTCTCCCTCACTATCTGGCGATTTTGCTTTCGAACCTCAACCAAATAATTATCCTTCCCCTCCTCTCTCCGGCCTTTTCTGTTTCCCTCTTCCTGTATGCTTTCCCTACTGGCTTTCAAGACCACCACAGTCCTCCTTGTGTTAAATGATTCTACAGAGACTCTATCATGTTAAAGGATACTGCAGAATCTTTCTCATCTTAAATGATATTACTGTCATTTTCCTGTTATTAAATGATACTACAGTCACTCTAAGGTGAGTAACGAGAAAGGGGAAATGATTTGCAGTAGAGGAAGGAGACAAAGATGATTGGAAAGAACAGGATAGAAGGAAAAACACAGCGGAGAGGAGAAAAGAGTGGAAATCAGAGAAGGGAAGAGCAGGGGTTGGGAGATAAGAGAGGCAAAAGAGGAGGAAGCTCAGCTGCGTTCAAGAGCACAGGGCTCGTAAACGCAGCCCAGCTGCCACCTCTGACACACCTGCTTCCAATCAAGCCTCGGCAGTGAAAGAATGAAGGACCCCTGAAGAGCAGCTCTGGGCAGAGGCAAGGGAGCAGATGCTGGAAGTCGATGTGGAAATTGAAGTCAAAGCCAAATAACTCAGATTCAATCGTTCTCAACACAGTTGTTGATGTACAAACACTAACGAGCATAAGTAGTCAACACGCAGTCAGGATGTTTGCAGGAATAAAACGGGCCACAGGGAAGATCACCCGTGTTCTGGAATGATGGATGACCACATCAGAGAGATGAAGAAGAATGAAAAGACATGGGTGAGAGGGAGGATGAAGAACAATCATCTCACTGGACTTGACAATGTTGTTTTGAATTGAATGACAATGACCTGAGCTTTTTCACTTGGGCATTGTCTGTACATCTAGAAATCAACTGATCTGACTGCTGTGCTTACTATCCTGTTTTCTGTATTCTGAATCTGTATGCTTTAGCACACGCAGAACTGTTAAAGGAAACTGCATTCTTCAATGTACAGAAACAGTCCGAAAATACCTTCCAAAAGAAAAGTAAATATTTCTGTCCCAGTTCAGAGATAGGATGTTGAGAGCGAATGAATAATTATTTTCGTGTATACAGTTGGGTTAAAAAGTTTGCATACCCTTGGATAATTGGTAATACAGTATATGTACCATTTGTAAAGAGAACATGAGTGTGACGGTGAGGTGACGGACTGCTCCGCCATCTCCCGCTTTCCCCATCTTTCCAATTGCCATGAACTCATCCCGGTCCCCTTCATTTGTCTTGTCTCCAATTATCTCAAACACCAGGTCCCAATTAGGTAATTAGTATGTGTTTAAATGTTTCTCCTCTGCTCCCCTCATTTGTCAGTCATTGTTCCATGTTACTGTGTGTCCTGATGCGTGTGGTTAGTTTTGTTCTCTGTTTCCATTTACTTTATACCCTTTATTAAGTGCTCGTTGTTTTCTGTTTCTTTGTGTTTTGTTAAAATAAAGACGGCACCAACTGCCACAATTGCCGGTGCCTGGTCCGTTATCTCCACCACATCACAACCGTGACAATGAGTGAGCAAGTTTAGCCTTTAGCATCAATGACAGTGTGCAGTCCTTTGTAATAGTTGTCTATGAGGCCCTGAATTCTTCCAGGTGGTATAGCTGCCCATTCATCTTGGCAAAATGCCTCCAGGTCATGAAATCTTTGGTCATCTTGCATGAACCGGAGTGGCTTGATGATATTAAGGTCAGGAGACTGTGATGGCAACTCCAGAACCTTCACTTTTTTCTGCTATAACCGCTGGATGGTCAACTTGGCCTTGTGCTTAGGGTCATTGTCATGATGGTGTGTCTCAAGCGTAGCCTTCGTGCAGAAGAATTCTAATTGCCAGTATTTTCTGATAACATGCTGCATTCATCTTGCCATACATTTTCACAAGATTCCCCATGCTTCACAGTGGGGATGGTATTCTGTTCACTATAGGCCTTGTTAACCCCTCCAAACATTGCTCTTATGGTGTTGTATCATATATTGTAACCAGGCTTTTTTGTGGCATTGGTGCAGTTAAGGCTTCTTTCGGGCAACACAACCATGCAGCAAAGTATCATCATATTGTGCTCTTGTGTACGCAAACTTTTGATCAGGGCCATTTGGGTAATTTCTGTTATCATTATGATTTTATAAGGAGCCAAACAACTATGTGATAATAAATGGCTTCATATGATCACTATCCTTAAATAAAAGACGCCTTTGTTGCATGATCAGTCATATTTTCAGAATCAACTTTATTTGCCAGGTGTGTGTATACATATGAGGAATTTGAATCTGGATTATACAGTCTCATGATGTGCTTACTCATAAAAAACCTTAACCAAGGACACTCAACAAGAGTCACTGACTGCAATATACAATACACATAAATACACAAAATAAACCAAACAACAACATAGTAAGACTGATGAGACAGTAGTGCAATGAGCAGGGCATCAAGGGTGCTGGAAATACATATTATTGTGCACGTATTATTATTTACATAATGACAGTGGGTGTGATCTATTTAAATAGCAGAATACAGGAATGAATAAATAATTTTTAATGCTGGTGTAAAGTACATGAGCTAGGTGGATATGATAGATACAGTATATAAACAGTATGAACAACCCTGAATAACAGGATGACAAAAAAAGTAGTATACAGGTGGATGTTAGGGTGAGAGTTACTGGGTGGTTATACAGGGATTGTGCCTGGCACTAAGTGTTTGAAGTTGACTGTTCATCAGAGTGATGGCCTGTGGATAGAAACTGTTCCTGTGTCTGTTCGTTTTGGCGTACAGTACTCTGCAGTGCTTACCAGATGGGAGGGGCTGGAACAGGTTGTATCAAGGGTGTGATGGAGTGATGTTTCCTGCCCTGGGGGGCAGAGTTGGGGGGCTCCTCCTGAAGTCCAAAGTCATCTTCAAAGTTTTGAGCTTGTTAAGCTCTAGGTTGTTCTGACCACACCAGAGGACTACCTGTTCAACCTCCTGTCTGTAGGCAGACTCGTCACCATCCCGTGACCGTGGTGTCATCTGCGAACTTCAGTAGTTTGACAGATGGGTCTCTTGAGGTGCAGTCATTTGTGTAAAAGGAGAAGAGCAGTGGGGAGAGCACACAACCCTGGGGGGCGCCGGTACTGATTGTTCAGGTGCTGGATGTGGTGTTCCCAGCCACACCTGCTGATTCCTGTTGGTCAGGACGTTTGTGATCTACTAACAGGAGGAGGCTGGCACAGTGAGCTGGATGAGTTTGGTTTGGAGGATGTCTGGGATAATGGTGTTGAACAGAGAGCTGAAGTCCACAAACAGGATCTTTGCATATGTCCCTAGAGAGGGTGAATGGAGGTGACAGGGTGGCGGGGGGACGGGACTGTTTGAAGATGGTGCTGGAGTGGTGTGACTGGAGGCTTCTCAAACCTACAATAAAAAACATTCAGCTCGTCAGGCAGTCATTGATATCCAGCAGTGTGGGGGGATGGTCTCCTGAAGTTGGTGAGTACCTGCAGGCCTTTCCACACCTACGAGGGGTAATTGGCTGTGAAGTTTTTTTCTCCAGTTTATCAGCATAGCTCTTCTTTGCTGCTTTGACTTCCCTTGTCAGTGTGTTTCTGGCCTAATTGTACAGGGTTCTGTCTCCACTTCTGTAGGCCTCCTCCTAAGACTGACAAAGCTGCCTGGGTTTTGCTGTAAACCAGAGTTTTGGATTGCAGTATGTGCAGATGTTTTTGTCGGCATACACGTCTTCACAAAAACTGATGTAAGATGTCACAGAGTCAGTGGGTTCATGTAGGTCTGTGGCTGCAGCCTCGAAGACACTCCAATCAGTAGAATCAAAGCAGCCCTGTAATTCCACCTTGGACTCATTGGTCCATCTTTTTACAGACTTGACCACAGGCTTAGCAGCTTGTAATTTCAGCCTGTAGGTCAGGATAAGGTGAACTCAACAGTGATCAGACAGTTCCAGAGCTGCATGGGGGACAGAGCGATATGCGTCCTTTTATACTGTGTAGCAGTGGTCCAATGTGTTAGATTCCCTGGTGGGGCACTTAAAATGTTGTTTGTATTTTGGAAGTTCATGGCTGAGGGTTGCTCTGCTGAAGTCCCCAAGAATAGTATGCAGGGAGTCTGGATGTCTTTTCCCCACGTTAGTTATCTGATCAGCTAACCGGAGCAACGCCTCACTAACACAAGCCTGAGGCTGGATGTTCACTGTGACCAGAATGAACAATCAAAACATCTGGGGTGAATAACGGTTTCCAGTTAATGAATAATGCCTCTAAGTGAGAACTGCATAATTTTACCAACACTGTGACATCAGTGCAACAATCTTCGTTTATGTAGAGTCAGAGTCCGCCTCGACTCTTTTTTCCCCCTTACCTCCTTTGTTCAACCCACGTGGGTGAGATTATATACCGGTAGATGAATTGCGCTCTCTGGGATGTGCTCGGAGAGCCTGGATTCGGTTAAACAGATAGCGGCCGATCTGCAGAAGTCCGTTCATCTACTTTGTTGGCCAGAGAGTGAACATTCCCCAGGTGGATTGACAGGAGCGCTGTTCGTAAGCACCGCTGTCTCAGCTTAACAAGTGCGCCTGCTCTTTTTCCCCGCCTACATCCGCGTCTCCGACCATGGGGCACAGCTGCACCTCCAACTAGCAACTCTAGGAAAGTCACAGGATCGACCAAAAGTGGTGGAATAGTATGCACAGCTGAAATCCAATATTTAAGAGATCATCTCAGGGAAATGTGCCCCGAGATGGACGGCAGAAAACAGGACAAATCGACTGCAGAGCAAATTTGAAAGGCAGTCATCGCAGGTGCCATCTTTATATTCAAAATCAATACCAAAATTTTACAATTTCTGCCAGGGTTTTCCAACTTATGAGCTCAACTGTATACATAATAGATTTAGCAGATATTTTTACTGAGTTCAAGCTCTTATTCCATTCAGTAATTTGTGTGTGTCACAAGTCCGGTGTGAGGACAGATTGGCAGAGGCAGAACGGTTGGTGTAGTAATCCATTTTAATAAGGTTACAAAAGAAACAAACAAATTTACAAACTTAAAGCAGACTTAATGACTGGGTGAACTATAGCCTACGGCTAACAACCAAAATAAACCACACCCATGTGCTCAAAACAGTAAACTTAAATAGGTTCCC
>JACXGJ010014122.1:0-15306 GCA_016801105.1 Esox niger | reverse complement strand
GAGAGTAGGAGAGGATTAGGACAGAGAGAGTAGGAGAGGATTAGGACAGAGAGAGTAGGAGAGGATAAGGACAGAGAGAGTAGGAGAGGATTAGGACAGAGAGAGTAGGAGAGGATTAGGACAGAGAGAGTAGGAGAGGATTAGGACAGAGAGAGTAGGAGAGGATAAGGACAGAGAGAGTAGGAGAGAGAGGATAAGGACAGAGAGAGAAGACAGAATGACTCACAGAAGCAAGGGCAGAGAGCACAAACAACAAAGACAGAACAACAAAGGACAGCATCTGCAAAGAAAAATCCTCAGAGACAGACAGACAGACATACAGAGACAGACAGACAGACACACAGACAGACAGATAGACAGATAGACAGAGACAGACAGATAGACAGACAGACAGACAGACTGACACAGAGACAGACAGACAGAGCCAGACAGACACAGACAGACAAAGACAGACAGACAGAGACACAGACACACAGAGACAGACGGAGAAAACCCAGTAACAGCCTGGCAGCGTGGTGTTCCCTCCCTTATGACACTACATTGGCAATGTGCAACACCACCTTACTGTCTACCAGTCACATCCAGCTCCATTTGGTTTAGTCCCCATTACTGCTGCAGTTTTACTCTGACGTAGCAGTGCTTAAACAGTGCTGAGTAGTTCAGTCAGGTTAATGTTTCTTTTTGTTCCTCCAATGGACAGAGTGGGCGAACATTCTAACCGAATCCAAACTAATGCAGAAATCATGCAACCCCCCATTTGCACAGAAATTCCCTTTCATTTCTCTAAGAGGAAAAAAACAGAGAATCAGTCTGCGGCAGGCTTACACAAGGAATAACAATGTCCCTCTGTGAGGGGGTTTATATCCATGTGAAATGGTCGCCGGAGGAAACCCTGAGCATCGACCCCCAGCATCGACCCCTGTCCTCCCTGAGGCCCTGCCTGTCGGTGCTGGGTTGGAGTCAATCCTCCAGGATCCATCCCAAGGACCTTTGCTCTCCAGTACACAGAAGGGCAATGAACTCAGATCTGATCCCTGTAGGGCTACTCTCTCTCTCTGACTGATGCCCACTGGCAGCAGGACACCTGAGAGCTATCTTCCCTAAAATCCATCCGTGTGTGGGTACCACACACACACACACACACACACACACACACACACACACACTCTCATCCAAATATCTTCTGCCTGAATGCTTTCAGGACGGCTGCCCTCTTTTCTCCTCTGCTGTGTTCTATTTCTGTTCCGTGTATTTGGCCACAGTACAGCAAAGGAAAACAAGTAAAGGTCAGTGGCCAGTGTCTCTGTCAGGAGCCAGAGAGACCTGGATCACTGGACTGCTTTCAGCCTAGAACTAATGCTTCATTTGGGTATGAGCCAAATTCCACAGACTACATCCCTAGTCCAAGGATTAAATCTCAAAAGGCCTTGTTTGAGAGATGGAGCACAGACTTGCTGATGGGCTGAGTGGAACATATCATCAAATTGAATTCCCTTGTCCAGTCGTTTCAGATCTACATAAGTGTTATGGGCTGAGAGATTTGGGATTTCAGCAAGTCTCTATAAAACGTCTATCCCTTGAAAGGCCATTTTCCCTCTTCGGTATTGGTCAGTCTTAAGTGTTTGTATTAGCCCATCCTGTCTGTCCTCAAATGATGTATCAGATTACTGGCAGCACAGCCGATTAACTTCCAAGATGACAACCTGGGTTTATTCCAGAATAAGGTAGATACGATATCATCCCTTTCCAATGAGAAGTTAATGAAATAACAACACACACAATGACATTCAGGTTGGCACATTAACACATAACACATAACACAAACACACACAAATGCTCAACTGACAAAAACCAAAATGCTTACTGCAGTATGTAGAGTATGTGTGCACACAGGCTGTGCTCAGACATGCACACACAAACACACACACACACACACGTTGCTGGACCTAGAAGCAGATCCTACGCTCTTCTGGCTCTTATCACAAAATTCAGTTAATCAGGCAGACCAGCAATCAACAGTTTCATGAATACATTTAATAGCTGCTATTGGACAGATCATCACTAAGTGTCCATGAAGGAAAGATTATAATTATATAAAAAAAACTAGATTTTTGGTTTGTTTTCAGGATTTCATTAACGTTGCCATGGAAGTCATGGAAAAGGTGAAATCCAAAACCATTACATGCATGCTCTGTGGGTGGATTTGTAAAAAATAACTCCTAAGTGGTCCTAATTATTCTAACAATAGTTTTGCATTAAATAGACTTATTTAGTAAAAATGCAATAGCCCTTTTACCTTCAAAATGACTCCCATGAAATAATGTAAAGTTATCAAACAATTTGCAGGAACTTGGAGAGACAACTCGTAGCCACACCCGTTTGTTTAGACAGACACACACAAACTTGTCCTCGGCAGTACTCACATTCAATGCGTATCTGTTCCATCTCTGACACCTCAGCGATGGACTCCTTGAGATCTTCCAGAAATTTGAGCAGCTCCTCGGCGCTCTGGGCACAGAAATTAAGCACCTGCTTCTTGTCTGAGCCGAAGGGCGAGACAATGGTGATGCCATGGGGGTAGTCTATTGAAAAGATAATGACGACAACCTTGGAACCTCACTGCTTCCCACAATCCAACTCACACTACAGACAGTCCATGCATAAAGCAGGCGGAACTAGCGGGAATCAACCACATCACACTAGAACTGCTAGTTCTGACCAATCGAGCCAAAATATTCTAGTTTCCAGTTGCAATAAAGACCTATGAAGTTTACAAGGTGAGACAATTGTTAGAGATTCACTATATCAAAAGGAATTCAATCAGGCATCTGCAGCCTCTAGCCTAAATGACCTGTGGAGAATTTTCCAAATAAACAAAGTAATATAAAGCTACAAAGGTAAAGCAGAATCTAAGTACAATAAACCATCAGTGTTTTGTCATGAACATTTCAACAGCAATGTTACATCAAACAGAAAATCTGGTTAAAAAAACTTTCCAGAAAACTCAAGTAAAGGGGACATAAATAAAAGGAAAATGACCCAGACCCAGAACATTACTGCCAGATGATTAAAGTCCAAACAATTCCCTGACATCTAGAATGGAGGCAGGAGCAACACAAAATAAATAACAGAAAACTTTTCTTTCCATCCCTGGAAAAGTGAATAAGCCAGATAAATAAATTCATGTGGGAAACACAATTCGTCGCAAGTGTTTTCTGTTTTCATTTCTCACTACTCGGGCTCCGGCAGGCCTCGCTCTCCTCCACTCTTTTAAATGGCACTTTGATGGCAGAGGCACTGCTTCTTTCTAGCCTGAGGCGAGAGGGAAGGAATATCCTGGTATGATAGATTTTATATTCTCATATCACCTGCCTAGCTGAATGCAAACTGTTGAGAGGCTCAGGAGGAGAAAGTAGATAACGGGCTGCATCCAAACTCCGTTTCTTTCTAATTTCCCTGTGCGACCGGGTGTGATTCCATTATGAAAACATACACATCCTCTCCACGCTGAAGCCCCATGACTATAATTGAATAATTCTTGGTTGGCTGGCTTTGCCAACACACTAGTTCCCATGGATGGATTCACTGTAAATATAGGGAGAGTATCCCCCCCATCTGCTTTGAGTAAAATCGCACAACCAGTAGTTATATGTTATAGATATTGATACATGCCAAGCAAGTATCTCCATTTAATAATTTAAATTATGTTAAGTGAATATTCATGTTTGTTGAATAGGTAATGTAAATATTATCAATCAATTCTAACACAGTATATCAGCTGGACTGTAATCTCAACATCAAAGGGAATGTGTACATAAGAGAGGGGCAAGAAATTAATGGGGCTGAGAAATAGCTGATAAAATATCAACAGACTACAACATCCCAGATGTCTACAGGACGTTCAGTAAGTTCACACAACATACAACAGGAGTTATCTACCACAGTATTCATGCATCTCTTGCATTCATTTCTGCTGTGTTTCTAACACCCTCTCCATGCCTTGACAACCTGTAACGAGGTGAGCCACGGAACATCTCGTTTCCAGAAACTGCCCCTACATGTCTTGGTGGGGGTGTTAGAGGAGGTGGTGGGGGTGATTAGAGGACTTACACTCGTTCTCAAAGAGCTGGAAGTGCATACCCAGCAGGCCCATGGCTTTGCAGAAGGTGTAGGCCGCTGAGCTCTTCTTCTTTGGACAGAGCTTCAAGATCTGAGAGTAGAAAACAGGGACAGGCGGAACTTGACGCTGGTATACCTTATTCGACCATCGAACTTTCACAACACAAGGATGCCTCACATAAAACACACCGATTTGGCGTACATCTGGAATCGAATTGTCAGTTCAGCATGCAATTGACTGGAGGGTTATTTCTCAAGCCTAGTGTTTGGAGAAATAACCCAGAAGATTAGGGTTTTCCGATTCACTACCAGCGAGCCCTTGAGCAAGTCATAACCTGCAAAAACTGTTCCAGGGCACATGCTCGCACAATGGTTTGGAAGCAGAGCAAAAATACACAGAAACCACTTAAATAATATAATTGTATGAAATACCATATAATTGTTTAAAGGTTTTTCTCCTGAACCTTCATTAGCATTTTTAGGAGTTATGGTTGGATTACCGTTGGGTTATGGTTATAGCTGGCTTAATAATACGGGTTAACTTTAATGTAATCCGAGATGCTTTGAAGTGGTTTTTCAAAAATGGTATATCCTGTCCCAGAAACCTCTGAAAATGCTAATCAAATTTGATATCTGTGATAAAAATGAAGGATGAATTAATACAAACAGTTGTGACTGCCACAATCTATCCTCAGACAAACACATATTTCTGTGATTTACATGGGTCATTGTAACCTTCGGAGAGCTGATTTACTGTAGCGTTGGCTATAAACTCTCTGGCAAATATCACATATCTGGAATAAGAAGCAAATGCTGTAATAGCACTGCAGCTTTTTAGACTTTTTACAAAGACGTTTGAGGGCAAACAGATATAGCTAAATGGAATAAAAAGAAACAGAAAGGGAAAGAGATACTCTGCGACAGAGATAGAGTGAGAGGGAGGGAAGAGAGAGATATAATTTGAGAAAAAAGTGAGAAACAGAAAGAGGGTGAGAGAGAGGGGAGCACTCATACAGACACTACAGAAAGATGATATAATCTCCTCAGCTCTGATCCTGCAGGGTCTTTTTGGTAAGCCAACATATTAAACCAATACATCACAATGACACTCACGGCTGCGTCAGATGAGAAGGTTGGAACCGCAAGAATAATGATCGACTCATAAAGGAAGAATTCCCTTACGATCAATTTCACACAGTAAAAGAAATATGAAATTGCAAAGTGAACATGGATCCTATAGCCTTCTGTCAGAGTAGCCGTGAGAACAATTTCTCACAGGACACCGCCCTCTTAATTATGTGTAATTGCGTAAACCTCGAGAGTGTGTCCCAATTCTTTTTTTCCGTCTTAAAAAATGAAGTTCAGTGAAGTAATTATGACATTCTCTTTGTGCTGAATCAACAGTTTTCCTCTGAGACCTGGTAAGAGGATTTCTTTCTGGCCCGGCAAAGAACAAGCATTTTTTAAAACTCCCACAAAATTACTTTTCCGTGTCGGTGAAGGCAGCATAGAAACATTTAAGTTTTTATTTGCCTCATTTTTGTTTGAAACGTGTTAAGAGGAAAACTAGTATAATTATGGGAGCTGTTTAATACTTCACACAGATAACCTTTGGAGTTGCCCTAATGGCTGTATTAATTATAAAAGTTTAATCTGTGATTAATTCCAAGGCCCATTCCATGTGACTTTATCCTAATTAATGACTTCTCAGAACAGTACAAACCCGAGAGAGCGGACTTCATTATTGACCCTAACTGGTAACTTCCTTTTCCAAATGATTATGTTTTTAACCAAGCGTACTGTGGACTGTATTTAGCATTCCGCTTTATCTATTATTTAAGAAATGTGCGGAAAGCTCGAGTGGGAATGTTTGAGAAAATAGTTCCCTTTGAGGGAGTCCTGCACGAGTACAAGCCTCAAGAAACAGGAAGTTCACAGATTGAATATGTGTGGCAGGCAAACCAATGCTGCATTTGTGTATACATCTGTGGGCTACCACATTTCACAAGTTAACAAAAACCGTGGGGGAATAGTTAATTATTTTATAGTTCGGAAATTTTGCTATAATCCCATACATTTGCCACCTAGAATTCCCAGGAGAGTGTATTATTATTTCTAAAGAAAATACAAAATGTCGTACAATCACAGCCAGTCCGAGGGATGGGCTCTTACCACAATGAGGTCATTGAAGAGGAAGACTTCTCTCTGGTGGGCCGCTTGTTTCTGGGCTTTGTTGACGTCTGTCACCTCAAACAGACGGCTACAGCACACCAATCTCCTGTGGGGAACAGACAGAACCTACACACAGAAAAGTGAAAGGGAGAGTGAGAGTGAGGGGGAAAAAAGAGTGAGAAAATTAGAAATACATTTATTTTAGAAAATAAGAAATCAATAAGAAATCACAATTTCTTTGCATAGCTACTATTTACCAATATTTTTTTCTGTACAGATACAAAATGATGCACTACCCTTTTCAACATTAGTTGGAAAAAGCGTTTATATGCATTCAATAACTGCCCCCCATAAATCCAAGGGATTCTGCCGCATAATGTCTTATTGATGAATTCTGCTCAGGCAGAGACAGGGCACCTATGCCTGTTGAAAAGGACCGTTAGGTCTGCAGCTTAGTATGCTTCGCTATCTCACAGTGAAACAGAGGGATCATAAAGAAGCAGAAAGCGGAGTGACGGAGAACAGAAAGAGGCCATCAATCTCTCTCTACACCATTCACTTCCCATGAAAAGTCTTCAAGCCTGCAAGTCATTTCCCATGGTAACGTGAACAAGGTCAAGTTGTTCCTGTTTTCCCTCTCCATCTTGCCCTCGGCTATCATACCGTTTCATCAGGAGAGTAGCTGTTGCTTTGGCAAGAGCAAATGGGGATCCAAATAAAATAATGAAAACTGTCTTGTTTGGGTATACGCTTTCGCAAAACATCACACAACCTAAAGCAAAGTTTAACTAATATTATTAATCAAACTAAACTGATGCACATAGTGGCAGTATTGCACTAATAGCACAAATTGCACAGGGAGCTTCATGGTAGGCTAAGGGATTATGCTAGGTCTCTTCAGAAAATAATAACAACTGAGCATCCCTCTGAGGAATACATGAGAATTAAGTGGAGATGACGCTAACTCTGCCAGTCTACATAGGATTAGTGGTGGAGTCTGAGGGTCTAATATAACAATGATGATGCAGGATGTTCACTAGGTTTGTACACTCATGTGGAAAAATAAGGACACCCCCTCGAAAGTTGTCCCCTTTTACACATTTGGAGACACAGATATCAGAGATGTCAGACACCACGTTCATTGGTAAACCCAATTTAACGCATCCCGGACAAAAGACTTAGAAGACGGGTAAACTACATAGCGGGTTGAGAAACAGATAGAGGTGAAGGTTTGTAGCGACGACAGAGTGACAGAAAAGATGAAAAAAGCGAGAGTGGGTAGATCACTATAGCGAGGTGAGCTACAATCAGCTCTGTAGGGTCCAAACTGTTTCTACTGGGCAGCGTTGGCACAGGGAAATCCTGTCCATGATTTGGTGCATTTTTATGTAAGCAGATTACACAGCAAGACACAGCTTTAGGAGAATGATTGAAAAC
This sequence comes from Esox niger, assembly GCA_016801105.1. Lineage (NCBI taxonomy): Eukaryota > Metazoa > Chordata > Actinopteri > Esociformes > Esocidae > Esox > Esox niger. The sequence goes on along the minus strand of JACXGJ010014122.1, from coordinate 7,578 downwards.
CCCTCACTGTCCTTTCATCCCTCTCTCCATCATTCCAAAATCCACGATTCCTTCCCCTGCTGTCCATCACTCCATCTTCCCTGAGATCCTTCATTCACCTCTACCCCATTTTATTACTTCCCTTCCCCCGGTCTCTCTGCTTTTGCCCTTGTTTTCTCCCTCACTCCCTGCTTCTGCCCTAGTTAATAGCATCATCTCTCCTCCGTTTCTCTCTTACTGAATGGTCATATACAAAATGTTTAAAAGGTCAAATGTTTTTGTCGGTTTACTTGGCTCTCTTCTTCCCATGTCCCCATAGGCAAACACTGATACTTCTGCCTATCTCCATTCTCGCAGTTAAGCAAGCTGGTGATCCATAGATGTCATGCTTTACATAGGCTACTTTAATACATTTTGATTTAAAGGGTCACACTGAAAATGTATCAACAGAAACAGATAGTTTTCAGATGTAGTCCCTAGCAAGGTTATACTTCTTTTTTTTTAAAAGGACAGTAGAAAAGTTTATTTCCCTCCCAACCCACCTCTCATCCAAAATTGTGGTCACTCTGGGATGCTACCATAATCATTTTATGCTACATTTCTCCTTCAGCCCACTCATAATCTCATACAGTTCTCCATTAGCCCACTCATAATCTCATACAGTTCTCCTTCAGCCCACTCATAATCTCATACAGTTCTCCATTAGCCCACTCATAAACTCATACAATTCTCCATTAGCCCACTCATAAACTCATACAATTCTCCATTAGCCCACTCACAAACCCATACAATTCTCTATTAGCCCACTCACAAACTCATACAATTCTCTATTGGCCCACTCATAAACTCATACAATTCTCTATTAGCCCAAAACAATTAGAACAAAAACAATAACTTTCCATAGTGGGTGAAAAGGCTGTAGATCAACTGTCATTTTTCACCGGGACCACAGAGTTGTTGAGTAATACTGTACTGTAGCATGAGAAAAATATGTGTTTGTGTGTTTGAAATAGTGAACCTAATGTTGTCTTTTGTAGTGTTGATGTGTGTGGTTGGGTTTTGGAATGAAATGCATATAGAGCGTATTGGCGATGCCAGAAGGTGCGGGTCAACTTTTAGCGTGGACAGACGACACACATCCGTCAGACCAAATGGCCCATCTCGCTGACTGACAGGCAACCCGCAAACATTGGACTCAACAGAAATTTGTTGTCAGAATCTTGTCCAGGGCAAATTCTAATTCTATCTGCCACATTCTTTTATTCTTTTATCTCTGAGGGCTGTTGTGCCGGAGCAAAAAGGTCCTTACTGTCTTCATGCCCACAATGGATTGCTCCACCTTGGTGACATAGGTGACATGATCCTCATTGGAGCGTAGCTCCCTCTGCTGGATCCTCTCATAGATCCCCACCACCATGTCTCTGGGGATGTCTGCTCCGTCGTCCACACCTAGGAACCGACCGCACAGACCATAGGTTAGTCCAGACACGCACTCATGCACATGTTCAGAATTGTATGTCCTAACCTATGTGTTAAACATCTGTCAAATAATGTCACTGCAAAGTACTATAAGCCACTGTACAATGCTGTGAGTTACCGTAAACTACCTACTGTAAGCTACACCAAGTGTAAACAAAGTGTATTATTAATTACTTTGAGCTACTATACTAACTCAAGGTACTTTAAGCTACTGTAAAGTAATTTAAGCTACTTTAAACAACTGTTACTGTAAACTACTGCAATCTATTGTTAATGCAAATCACATTTTACTAATGTTAAGTACATTAACCTACAGTAAACTATTTTAAGCTACTTTAAACTAGTGTTTCTGTAAGTTACTGTAAACTAAATAAAGCATGTTTTACTCTTAATTACCCCAAGCTATTTCAACAGTAGCATCACGTACTGTACTGTACACTGACAATGAGTACAAATAATGATTTGATCTCCCTTTCTGTAGGGAGACCATCCAACCGCACATTGCGTGTCTACTGTCTGCACACATACAGTATGTGTATGTAGGTATTCACTTCAGCATGGAGTGTGTAGACAGGAGGGCTGACTGCTGAATACGCAGTGTTTTGTGTCAGAGTCCCGCTGTGTTGTCCCCTGCTCCTGTTCAAAGGCCAGGGAACATGTCAGATCTCTGGGATGTAGCAGCCTCCCACCCAGTGTGACATGCTGTTCACTACACTTCTGACACACACACACACACACACACCCGTGATGAACACACTCAGTCACGTTTAAAGAACACAATCAGACACACTTATTGCAGAGAAGACCATCAAACGCAGATATGCAGTCCTGTAAGAAAGGAAGCACACTTGCTGTGAAGTTGTCTCTTGTTTTTTCACATATCTGGGTATACAGTTTGGATGTGCAATCTTCACTACATTATTCTTGACGGATAAAGGAAAGCTAAACGAATGACACTGATATGTTATACTCTGAAATCATAAATTCTTTAAATAAATCGCATGTGGAAAAAATAAGTACACCGGAAGTTTCAAAAGCTGGTGTTGCCACCTTTGGCTGAAAGAACTTCATGTAGCCATTTCTTTGAACTGTTTATCTGTCTCTTACATTAACTGGAAGGAATTTATGCCCGTTTTTCTTTACCGAACTGTTTCCAATATGTCATCTTTGAGGGCTTTAACTCCTCCAAAAGTATTTTGATGGGATTGAGACCTAAGCTTTGACTCTGCCATTCCATAACCATCCATTTCTTTTTTATACATTCTGTTGTAGCTTGTGTATTGAATTATTATCATGTTTCAAGCCTCGAGGATGACAAGTTGTCCAGCACCAAACCATAATGCCACCACCTCTAGGCTCAACGGATGGTGTAAGTTTCTTCTGTCCAAAGGCAGTGTTCCGTCAAAAATGATGTCTGGCACTGTAGCCAAACAACTCCACCATTGACTCAACTGTTAAGAGCACATTGTTCCAGTAGTTTTGGTCTTTACCCAGGTGTTGACTGCTAAATGTCAGTTGTGTGTTGATATACATTTTTTTCATAATATCGAGAGACTTGTTCCTTCCTGACCTCACATGCAGGCTAGTTTGTGCAGCCTATCAGAGTGGCCTGTAGCTCCCTTGGTGTTACCCTGGGGATCATAGAGACTTCCATCAGTATCTTTGGTCGGATCTTGGGCTGAATTTGGTGGGACAACCTTGGTTATGTATATTGTCGTGGTATTGAATGTTCAAAATTTTTCGATGAACTATCGAACAGTGGAATTATTGCTTGGAATTATTGCTTTGTGGCCCTTTCCAGACTAATAGGCATCAATAATCATTATTTTGAGGACCTCAGACAAGTCTTTTGATTTTGGCATGTTACCACACCCCCACATGGTAAAAACAAGACAAGACCAAATGTTTAATCTTTATTGAAGTCTGGACCCTCCCAAGTGACTCAGCTGATTTTGGAATTAGGGTTAGGGGTTTGCACCTGTTCTTTGCACAAGGAAATGGCATTTTGGTTATTTGTAATTGCAGACATTTAAATATTTTTGGTATGATTTGTGAATTTGGGTTGGCACACGCATGAGCCTGCGTGCACACACACTCAAAATAGGAAAATGAAAGTGGTTGGCAATTTTTAGGGCCTGACACACAGGTCCTTAAGTACTGTGACTCCACAATCAGCAGCTACAGAGCACTTCATCCCCTCAACTGGATACTGGAGAACATGTCATTTGGACAGTCATTTGCCCTCCAGACAAACCCCATCTTAGCCACGGTGATCCTTCGGGAAGCCAATGAGGCGGCTAGGTTGGGCATGTTTTGGAAAAATGGAGACAATTGTCTGGGAAGTGACACAGATGTACCCTGGGATATGCTGAGGAATCATTCCACATTATGAAGTCAGCACAGTAGGACAGGGAGATGGAACGCAGGGTGTGTGGGTGTGGGACAGAGAGAGGCAGGCAAAACAGTAAGCTGGGGTGAGAGGACTGGTTATTCCTGTTTTTTTTCACTGCACACATGCAGGTTATACCTCTCTGTTTGATTCCAGCATCGCCCTTTGATCTGACACTATGACATCATTATATACATGCAAAATAACCTAAACCAGTTAGATGTTTTGACGCCTGTAGGGCACTTTAAATGCCTGACAAGTAACCTACAGTACATGTTTTTCTATGTGAATGTTTTTCATAATTGTGTTTTAATACTACAGGTGTATGATTGTTTATTTTCTATATGTTGTAACACAAGGCTCAGTTGTAAAATAGAACGATGTCTCAGTCTGAGTCTGTATAAATAGAATAAAAAAAAATATATCTAATTAAGAGAAAGCAGAACTGTTAGATAAATGAAGAGTAACACACATATATATATATATATATGAAGGATGTCATAAGTTGGTATATCATCAGTCAGATGTTTATATATAGCACATGTATGCTGTGGTACAGTAAATGTAATCATACTTATTTGAGTCAGTGTCTAAATAGGTGGAACAGTACAACAGAGAATGTTCTCAACATTAGTCCATTGTACTTGTTTGAGTGAGCACCACTCATTATCCACTATCATCCGCCTCCACCTCTCCATTGTGTTTTTCCCTTCATACTATAAGCTGACAGCAACTAAGAATGGGCGGAGCTAAGGAGGGAAGAAAGGTGCCAAACAACTTTTAGGCAAATAGACAGATATGGAGCAGGAAGCAGACAAAACGAGAAAGCCAAGCATCACGGTGTATATATACTGAGTTCCATGAGATGCACCAATTGATTTTAAGACTTAATTTAATTGTGTGGAGCGTTCTGGATGAATCCATTAAAGTTGTTCTGTATCGATTCCACAGTCCAGATGGATTCTTCCAAGGCCAAAGAAAACTGTTATGCTGCTCAATCTTACAAATGACAAAAGGCTTGCATTCCAAATGGCGCCCTATTCTATATGTAGTGTACTACTTACAACCAGGGCCCATAGGGAAAAGGGTGCCTTGGTATTGCACTATGTGAGTTGCTGCCGTTTAGGAACGAGCTGAGTTGAATTAGTTTACATTTAGGGACAATGTATAGACTTAAAGCCATCCTTTCTTGTTAAAAAACGCTCAATCCACTACATTTTTAAAACACTGATAAACCCTTGCATGGTAAATATGCTGTCGCTGTAGATTCACCTTTCACTGGCCTCTGTGAGAGGCTACATATCAAAGCCAACCGCAAACACACACACACACACACACAAACACACACACACACAAACACACAAACAAACACATGCACGCACGCACGCACGCACGCATGCACACACACAAACACACGTGCACACTTGCACTCTGCCTCACCCCGGAGGTTGCGAATGAAGTCCTCCAACATCATCTTGCGGTCGGGCTTAATGTTTGGCGAGTACATGTCAGTGTTGAGGAGGATGATGGCGAAGGCCAGGATGAAGATGGTGTCGGGGTTGTGGAACTGCTGCACCACCTCGGGGTTACACATGCAGTACCGCTGGCTGGAGGACGGGGGAGACAGAGAGCAATGAGCAGACAATACCTGCACATGTAAACCTAAGCGTTCAGGTGCATACAAGTGAAACGTAGGGAACAGAGAGCTTCCGTGTGAGCGCGTGTGTGCGCGTGTGTGCGCGTGTGTGTGTGTGCGCAACTGAGTGAGCTTAGCACATCCAACCTATCCACTTGGGGATGTGACAGCGGACGACACGTGACAGACAGCAGCCTACGGCCGCAGGGTGAAGAGTGAGATTTAGAAGCTCACCAGACACTCTACCATATACAATACATTTATGACAGCGTCGGCAACGTAGGCTAGCTTGCTCTATGGCCACGGCACATTAATCACGGTTTCCCCCGGCCTAGGTCGTCCACTGCGTAGGTAACGGCAGTTCATCTGGGACCCAGACATTCTCACGCGGGGGGCGCGTCTGCACGGGCGGAAGGCGGCCCGATGTGAATCCGTTGTGGAACGCTTGTTTACCGTAGCGTGCTGTGTGGCGCCGCGCAGGAGCGCCCTTTGTTAATTAATCAGCCCATTCTATCAGCGTGCCTGTGTGACAACCCGCCGGGGCCTTTAGTCAAGTGTACAGTGTAATTCCACATTAATAAATCATGGTTTCCAGGTAGACTGGCGCGGCCTCCAGAGTCATGTGCTCACTGAGCTGCATGATTGGAATCCATGTCTCGGTGGGCCAGGAATACACACGCTGACACACACACACACACACACACACACACAATCAAACTAGGTTTTCAATTTTACAACTGCAGAAATTAAGCAGTCTTTGAGATGTAGAAGTGTTCCGGTTTTGACGGTCCAAGCTTTTTCATTCATGCCAGCTATGGCACGGAAATGCAGATACAGAACGGCGTCGGCTGGGTGTCCGTGTGTAAGCATGCGACTCTGGCTGGTGTTATGGGCCTTTTGCGGAGTCGAAAGGTATTTTTATTAGAAGGAAAAGGACAGGTAACACCAGGGTCAGGTAAGAGTACAGGCATGGAATAGCTTAAAAACATTGTCTGGAAGAACAGGCCAGAGGCCGATGGTAGCTGTGTGTGCCACCTCGTCTGTCTGTGACAAGGCCAAAAATTCCAGGGTATGTAAACTTTTGATCAGGGCCATTTGGGTGATTTCTGTGTTAATTATTATTTAAAATGGAGCCAAACTACTATGTGATAATAAATGGCTTCATATGATCACTATCCTTAAATATCATTGCATGATCAGTCGTATTTTCAAAATTAATGCCAAAATGTCACAATTTCTGCCAGGGTATGCAAACTTATGAGCACAACTGTCATTTATGGATGTTTGAGTGTGCATGAGTGTGTGCAGGTGTGTGTCCATGAGATAGTAAGCATGTCCAGGGGTAGAGATGGCGACTGCTCAGTTTGGTCCATTTGGAGGAGTGCTTTTTGTATCCCTGGGTCAACAAGCCTTGTTATGTTTGAGTCCTTTGTATTGTGATTTGTGGATTCAGTTAAAAGGGATATTTATTTTTTTAAGGCCCACATACCTTTAGTGATATTGTGATCAAATTTCCATTTTGGAGATTTATTAGGTTGTCTAGTTGCCTGCACAAGCCATATTCACTGGGTGGACATATAAAAATAAATTATTCAAAACTTCTGCACAAAAAATGGTACCACCATCTCATGTCTTCTTTTTCATTTTCGGCCACATTTGAATGGCCACCTGCTGCTAATCTCTCTCTAATTTTACCATTATTAGACCTAATTTCCTGCTTTTAGTCTCTCTCTTTCCTTCTATTTATAACCTCTCTTTAATTTTAATGCCATTAACCTGTCTCTTATTTTGCTGCAACTCATCTCTCTCTCCTTCCATGTTATTATTATCTTCTCTCCTTCCTTGTTATTATCCTCTCTCCTTCCCTGTTACTATCTTCTCCTTCCCTGTTACTATCCTCTCTCCTTCCCTGTTACTATCCTCTCTCCTTCCCTGTTACTATCCTCTCTCCTTCCCTGTTACTATCCTCTCTCCTTCCTTGTTACTATCCTCTCTCCTTCCCTGTTACTATCCTCTCCTTCCCTGTTACTATCCTTTCTCCTTCCTTGTTACTATCTTCTCCTTCCCTGTTACTATCCTCTCTCCTTCCCTGTTA
>JACXGJ010014121.1:0-15304 GCA_016801105.1 Esox niger | reverse complement strand
TTGGTTGATCCAGTGGTCTGAGCTGCTGGTTGTACTTGGTTGATCCAGTGGTCTGAGCTGCTGGTTGTACTTGGTTGATCCAGTGGTCTGAGCTGCTGGTTGTACTTGGTTGATCCAGTGGTCTGAGCTGCTGGTTGTACTTGGTTGATCCAGTGGTCTGAGCTGCTGGTTGTACTTGGTTGATCCAGTGGTCTGAGCTCTTCCCCCTCCTCTTCTCCACTCCCTGCTCCACTGCACTTCCCCTCCTCTACCTCTCCACACCTCCTCTACCTCTCCACACCTCCTCTACCTCTCCACACCTCCTCTACCTCTCCACACCTCCTCTACCTCTCCACACCTCCTTTCCTCCACCACTCCTCTCCTCTCTTCTATCCTTCCACTTGTTACTTTATTGCCATGAAAGTCATGAATAACATGATGGTATCTATGCTTGGTCACGCCTACGCAGAGACAGAGCCCCAGACTCCAGAGCCCCAGACTCCAGAGCCCCAGACTCCAGAGCCCCAGACTCCAGAGCCCCAGACTCCAGAGCCCCAGACTCCAGAGCCCCAGAGTCCAGAGCCCCAGAGTCCAGAGCCCCAGAGTCCAGACCCCCAGAGTCCAGACCCACAGAGTCCAGACCCACAGACTCATGAAAGTTTTATGATTATGCTATGTCAGCTCTTCATGGAGTGTGTGTGTGTGTGTTTCCAGTGGTGTGTAACTAATGAAGAGCTTTAAGTCCAGTGAACAGGAATTAACTATATTCAACAATATAGTGTGAATGGATTTGATTCTGGCTGTCCCTCAGCAGAGTGGTGGGAGGTGTTTGTGTTTAACAGTGTGGATATATGTGTGTGTGTGTGTGTGTGTGTGTGTGTGTGTGTGTGTGTGTGTGTATACTGTATATCTGTGTGTGTGTGCTAGTGTAATGGGCTGAATGCAGTATAGTAGAGACATCTCTCAGTATGTCTGGTGTTCAGGGAGATTGGGAATTTGAAAAGTTAATTGAACCAAAGTTACAGAGTCTCAAGGACTGCAGATTAATATGTTTCTTGTGTCTGAGGAGAAATGTCAGCGTCATGTTAATAACAGAACTGATAGATCTTAACCCTCTCTTCTCTCTCCCCCCCTCTCTCTGCTCGTTTCCATTCTCTGTCCCCCATTCGTTCTCCTCTCTCTACTGCCTTCTTTCTCTCCTCTCATCTCCTGTTTTCGCTTCTCTCTTTCTTCTCTCTCCGCCCTCCTCTCTAGAAGAAGTCAGTGATAGCCTCCAGTCTGATCTTGGTGGTGTCTCTATTCGTTGTGGTGGTCAACTATGAGAAGCCATACGTTCTCCTGGCTCCTGTCTTCAACAGCCACTGGATGTTCTCCAGACAGCCGCACAAAGCCTTCAGACCTCACCTTGGCTACGTCAGCATACCCAACCAGGAGGTGAGGAGACACTAAATCAAGTGCATTTGAAAGAATAGAATTGAGATTTGATGGGCTCTTCAGCAGAACATAATGGGGGTTGAAGGGCCTCTCTGACACCATTCAGGCCTCAGTGGAGTAATATTGTATATTGGATCCTGACCTCAACTGGTGGCCCTCCCACTGCTCTAGTGGCTGGGAGAGATGCAGCGACACCTGGCACACAACACTCTTCCCTTCTTATCCACCCTGGGGGCTCTGCAACGGGACAGAACCAGAACCACAGCGGTTCGATGTCTCTCTGCTGTGTATGATTCCTTTGTCATTTCAAATGGCCTGCGTTTTTAATTCTGTTCTGTAGGGAGTACACTGAAATGACTCGCCCTTCCCCATATAGGGCACTCATTTTGACCTGGCCTTTATAGCTGTAGTAGGTAAGGCAGTACACTCTGTAGGCAGTAGGGCGTTATTTAGGCCCCATCCCAGGGTTTAGACACTGAGCTCCTATTGCCATGTTCCCAGCGCAATTTGTGGAAATTGAAATATGAAAACAATTCAATTCCCTTCCCATTGGAACACCACAGAGAGATGAACGTTTGTTGTTTAGGAGGAGGAGAATGATAATTGGAATTTGAAGCCGGGTGTGGATATTGAAATGTACACACACACACACACACACACACACACACAAATAGAATCTTGCTTCATCAACATATATTATACCTATACTGAGTCAGTACCACCTCAACATATATTATACCTATACTGAGTCAGTGCCACCTCAACATATATTATACCCCTACTGAGTCAGTACCACCTCAACATATATTATACCTATACTGAGTCAGTACCACCTCAACATATATTATACCTATACTGAGTCAGTGCCACCTCAACATATATTATACCCCTACTGAGTCAGTACCACCTCAACATATATTATACCCCTACTGAGTCAGTACCACCTCAACACATATTATACCTATACTGAGTCAGTACCACCTCAACATATATTATACCCCTACTGAGTCAGTACCACCTCAACATATATTATACCCCTACTGAGTCAGTACCACCTCAACATATATTATACCCCTACTGAGTCAGTACCACCTCAACATATATTATACCCCTACTGAGTCAGTACCACCTCAACATCTATTTTACCTATACTGAGTCAGTACCTCCTCAACATTTATTATTATACCTATTATTCCCATGGATCAGCGAATCAGCGTTCATAATACAAACCAGCCGGTATATGAAGTTCTATACGTCAGACTGGGTCTGTAAAGTGATGTAAAGCGTGTGTGTGTGTGTAGGTGTGTGTATTTTAGGTCTAACTATACTCATGGGGACCAAATGTCCCCATGAGTATAGTAAAACCAACCAAGAACTTGGACTCATGAGGACCTTTTGCCGGTCCCCATGAGGCAAAAGTCAATTTCTGGCTCAGGGTTTAGGTTTAGGGTCAAACTTACAAGTAATTTTAGAGTTAGAATTGGGGTTTCTTTAAGGTCCAGGCATTGTTGGTTAAGTTTAGGGTTAAGGTTAGGCATTACACCTAGGTAAAGATTAGGCATAAATGTTACTTTATTGAGGTTAAGGTTTGGGTTAAGGTTAGATTAGGGTTAAATTAAGGTTAGGATTAGGGTCAGGGTTAAGGTTAGGGTTAGGGTTAGGTTTAGGATTAGGATTAAGATTAAGACTAGGGCAAGGGAGCATGCAAAATCTATTTTCTGGTCCCCATGAGGTTAGCTGTACAAACTTGGGTGTGTGTGTGTGTGTGTGTGGGTGTGTGTGTGGGTGTGTCTTGGAACACCATCAGCCTGGACAGACCAAAGACAGTGATGCCAGTGATGCCAGTGTGTACCGCGACTCCTGGGCAAGATGAGATCAGAGCAGCCCTGGTGATGGCTGTTCCCTGGAAAAACATGATTATCTCCAGACAGACAGGCTGGCTCACAAGATGGCACCAGCCCGTCCCAAATGGCCCCCTGTCCCTCCATAAGGGCCTGGTTTCAAGCAGTCTGCTAGTACTCTAGTCAGTAGGCTTCCATTTGAGACACATTGTCATTCCACTTGGCTCGGTCCTCCAGTGCATCATGGGAAAGAACACGGTGTGAACGCTAATGTTAGAAGAGGTGCTACGTGTGTCTGTGGGATGGATTATACTTAAGGTCTTTTGGAGTTTTTATTGACGTACACGTTAAATTAATGGAACAACTGTCTCCCAGGGTTTTCGTGCTCTGCATTACTAGACCTTCTGGAATGTTCTGGAAGTGTGTTGTATTAGTGTTCTGTAAATGTCTGTAATGAATGTTCCTGGGTGATTGCGATTGAGGTTTTAAACATGAATGACTCATGGTCTTTGTCTCCATAATTCAGGAAAAAGATTGAATACATTTGTCTTAAACTTTCCTGGCGCTTCTTTTTTAATATTGCACTGTTTATTCTTTAAAGTGTACTGCTTCACACCAGCGTCTACAAGGAGCTGCAAAGGTAGTGGACTACTCAGGGAATAGGGTACCATATGGGATGCTGTTTGTACTATGTCCATCACTCAGCTATAGTATGTCCATCACTCAGACAAAAATTCAATATTTCCATTTCTGTGAATTAATATGTGGAAATGCAGTCTGGGCGGAATCAAAAAAGTGGATGGGATTTTCTATTAGACAAATGTCAGGGTTTAGATTGCTCTGGTTGCTTTTATTATGAGCGAGTGGTTGGCCTGAATGTACATAGCATCAAGGTTAAAAAACACTTTGGGAAAGTACATGTAATTAGTTTGCTAGGGTCTCTCCTTATGAAATAAAAACATGTTAAATAGACCTGACGTAAGAAAGGGTGTACCATTATATGCACTAATGTTCAAAAGTTTGGGGTCACAGAAATTGCCTTGTTTTTCATGAAAACACATTAAATGAGTTTGAATAGGAAGTATAGCTAAATGAATAGGAAGTATATTCACTGACAAGGTTAGAATTTAAAAAGAAAAAAAATTATACGGCGGAGACCGAGGTTTCATTTAGTGCCCTGTATTACAAAACAACATTAAAACATTAATTAGACATTTTAAAAGCAATGTAAAACTATTTAAGAAAACATGTACAATTTACTGTAAAATGTTCAGCCAGACACTTATTAAAATGTGTAATGGACACAGTATCCTTCAGCCTGAGATCATCCAGCAGATCGTTCCATGTTAAAGGGGCCCAGAAGGAGAATCATGTGGTACCTGTCTAAGACTTGGGACCTCCAGAACTATCCAGTTTTCTGATCGTGTTTGATAAGAGCTGGTGAAATAACTTGGCGGTTTCTGCAGGATGTCCTAATAAACCAACAATAAAATGTATCTTGCTCAACTGCAATGCAAGGAATCCCAACCAACATAGAATATAGAAGACAGTGGTGAGTATTAAAGCTGTATAAGTGTCCTTCATACTTTGCTTTGGTCAAAGAATCCTCCATCTGCAGCAGTTCCAGCCAGTAGGCATTCTAGTTGTCAGTTTATAGTGGTAATCTGAAGAGATTTCACCCCATCCTTCCTGAATCGCCTCCCACAAGATTTTGGCTCGATGGGTACTTACAGTGGGACAAAGAAGTATTTAGTCAGCCACCAATTGTGCCCACTTAAAAAGATGAGAGAGGCCTTTAATTTTCATCATAGGTACACTTCGACTATGAGAGACAAAATGAGAAAGAAAATCTAGAGAATCACATTGTAGGATTTTTAATACATTTATTGGTAAATTCCTCAGTAAAATAAGTATTTGGTCACCTTCAAAAAAGCAGGATTTCTAGCTCTCACAGACCTTTAACAAGAGGCTCCTCTGTCCTCCACTCGTTACCTGTATTAATGGCACCTGTTTGAACTTGTTATCAGTATAAAAGACACCTGTCCACCACCTCAAACAGTTACACTCCAAACTCCACTATGGCCAAGACCAAAGAGCTGTCAAAGGACACCAGCAACAAAATTGTAGACCTGCACCAGGCTGGGAAGACTGAATCTGCAATAGGTAAGCAGCTTGGTGTGAAGAAATCAACTGTGGGAGCAATTATAGAAAAATAGAAGACATACAAGACCACTGATAATCTCCCTTGATCCGGGGCTCCACGCCAGATCTCACCCCGTGGGGTCAAAATGATCACAAGAACGGTAAGCAAAAATCCCAGAACCACACAGGGGGACCTAGTGAATGACCTGCAGAGAGCTGGGAACAAAGTCACAAAGGCTACCATCAGTAACACACTACGCCGCCAGGGACTCAAATCCTGCAGTGCCAGACGTGTCCCCCTGCTTAATCCAGTACATGTCCAGGCCCGTCTGAGGTTTGCTAGAGAGCATTTGGATGATCCAGAAGAGGATTGGGAGAATATCATCTGTCAGATGAAACCAAAATATAACATTTGTTAAAAACTCTACTTGTCGTGTTTGGAGGAGAAAGAATGCTGATTTGCACCCAAAGATCACCATACCTACTGTGAAGCATGGGGGTGGAAAAATCATGCTTTGGGGCTGTTTTTCTGCAAATTGACCAGGATGACTGATCCGTGTAAAGGAAATAATGAATGGGACCATGTATCAGGGGATTTTGAGTGAAAAACTCCTTCCATCAGCAAGTGCATTGAAGATGAAATGTGGCTGGGTCTTTCAGCATGACAATGATCCCAAACACACCGCCCGGGCAATGAAGGAGTGGCTTCGTAAGAAGCATTTCAAGGTCCTGGAGTGGCCTAGCCAGTCACCAGATCTCAACCCCATAGAAAATCTTTGGAGGGAGTTGAAAGTCTGTGTTGCCCAGCGACAGCCCCAAAACATCACTGCTCTAGAGGAGATCTGCATGGAGGAATGGGCCAAAATACCAGCAACAGTGTGTGAAAACCTTGTAAAGACTTACAGAAAACATTTGACCTCTGTCATTGCCAACAAAGGGTATATAACAACATATTGAGATGAACTTTTGTTATTGACCAAATACCTATTTTCCACCATAATTTACCAATAGATTCATTAAAAATCCTACAATGCGATTTTCTGGATCTCTTTTCTCATTTTGTCTCTCATAGTTGAAATGTGCCTGTGATGAAAATCACAGGCCCCTCTCATCGTTTTAAGTGGGAGAACTTGCACAATTGGTGGCTTACTAAATACTTTTTTGCCCCACTGTATGTACCATACGGTCAAATTGCTCCAACAGTTCAATAGGGTTGAGGTCTGGCAGCTGTGCTGGCCATCCCATTACAGATAGAATACCAGCTAACTGCTTCATCCATAAAAAGTTCTTATATAGTTTGGAGCTGTGCTTTGGGTCATTGTTCTGTTGTAGGAGGAAATTGGCTCCAATCCAGTGCCGTCCACAGAGTGTAGCATGGTGTTGCAAAATGGAGTGATAGCCTCCCTTCTTCAAGATCCCTTTTGCCCTATACAAATCTCCCAATTTACCACCACCAAAGCACCCCCAGACCATCACATTGCCTCCACCATGCTTGACCGATGGCGTCACACACTCCTCCAGCATCTTTTCATTTGGTTTGCGTCTGACAATGTTCTTAGTGATGCAAAACCCTCAAACATAGATTAGTCTGTCCATATCACTTTTTTCCAATTGTCCTCTGTCCAGTTTCTGTGTCCTGCCTCCACTGTTGTGGAGGCAGGACATTGCCGCAGAGTGGTGGTTGAAATCTATACTTTTAATTCTACTAAAAAGAACCAAAACAGCCACCAAATGAGAGCGAGCATAAACAATGATCCCTACCAGGTGTTGCAAAAGGCCAAACCTAAATAGGATCCCAATGATGCACAGCCGCCTCGAATTGGGTAGAACAAAAAACAACTGTGTAAAGATGCCTAGAGGCCTGTATCTCTGCCAGATCCTGACTATGGCCCCCAGACCTGCACAGAGATGGCTAGGGGCATAGCCAGGAGCTGACAGTTCTTATCTCTATTCTAGTTAAGGCCAGTTTGCTCTGTTCTGAGAAGAAATTAGTATATATTGTTGTCAGAGATCTTGAGTTTATTAGCAGTTTCTTGCATGGAATAGCCTTCTTTTCTCAGAACAAGAATAGACTGATGAGTTTCAGAAGAAATTGATTTGTCTCTGGTAATTTTGAGCCTGTAATTGAACCCACAATAACTGATGGTTGTTGATGTGGGCCTCTGTTTTCCTATGTAGATATTCCATTGAAAATCAACAATTTCCAGCTACAACAGTCATTTACAACATTAACAATGTCAACACTGTATTTCTGAACAATTTGATTTTATTGTAATGGACAGAAATGTGCTTTTCTTTCAAAAACATGGACATTTCTAAGTGATCCTAAACTTTTGAACGGTAGTTGGACTTCTGCCACATGCTCAACTTTTTACTTTATTCCAATTGGCTGCAAGGGCATTCTAAAGTGAGCATTGTTTTCAAACAGGAATTCATACATTCTGTGGAGATTTTAATTTCACTTTCCACCCATTAAAGAGAGATTCATTTAGACTGTACAGCCCTGAGGCACTCGACACGAACGAGCGCTTCGCAGCTTTGTTGACGTGGGCTGTTAACTTGTTCCTGGTTTCTTAGTAATGTTTTGTGCCCTGAAGCAGTGGGTTGTGGGATACCAGGAAGTAGACTTTCCCAGGGAAGGAAGTGAAGCCGAGTTACAATTACCTCTGATTAATGAGTCATGGGACGCGCCCCAAATGGCACCCTTTTCTTATAGTGCACTACTTAATGAGTCCTGTTGAAAAGAAGTGCACTACACGGGTGTCGGGTGCTAGTTGGGAGTGAGCCATGTTTTAAGTAATGACTGTCAAGGTTAAACCAAACTCCCTGAGCACCATGGGTAAAAGCTTAATTAATGAACGCCACGACATTGGACGCTGCTAAGATGATTTCATAACCTGCTTTGGTTTTAGCGGTGCTAAAATCATCAAAGAGGGCTCATGTAGAGATTAGTACAGCCTAAATGAATGGGAATCATATAACTGTTCCGGGTGTGTTTTACACGTGTTGACAAAGACAATGTTGCGGTCGAATTTTCTTTCACGTCACCAGATTCGGTGTTTCTGTTTTGTTGGAGTCAATCTATATTGTTGTCGATTCTTGGTTCTCTGTCTATGGGTCCCAATTTGTCTGTGCTAAAAGGTCTGTGAAATGGAGTTCTGGGAGAGAACGAAGGTGGGGGAGGTGTGTGCGAACATGTGTGCCTACGTGTGTGTTTATAGAATTAATAGTGCTATTTGTGACAGCTGCAGGAAGCAAGAATGTGATTCAAGCCTCCAACATGCCGAGGAAAGGTCACTGAACCGGAGTCCTAGAGGGACCACCACTTCAGCCTCTCTGTCCAATCAGAGACCACTTCAGGCCCCTGTCCAATCAGAGACTCACTCAGCCTCTCCGTTCAATCAGGAACTCATTCAGACCTGGGACAGTTAATCAGAGTGACTGGCATATTCCACATTTAAACTTTGTCACATGTCCGTTTATCAGTTTGCATTGACTTGTAATCACCTTATACTCGCGTTAGAGACTCACAGTACTATCCTTCCCACCCCAAACCACCCTGGACTAGCTGGTACTATACCAGTCAGTACTATCCTTCCCTCCCTAAACCACCCTGGACTAGCTGGTACTATAGCAGTCAGTACTATCCTTCCCACCCTGAACCACCCTGGACTAGCTGGTACTATAGCAGTCAGTACTATCCTTCCCTCCCTAAACCACCCTGGATTAGCTGGTACAATATCAGTCAGTACTATATCCCACCCTAAACCAATTTACCACCCTGGATTAGCTGGTACTATTCGGGTCCCATTTGATAAGTGAAGACAAGGAGGAGACAAGTCGTGTGGATTATACACAATGCTCCTTCAATATTTAAAAAGGACCTAAAGTAACCTATTACTTGGTGTTTTAAAGTAACCCATTACTTGGTGTTTTTGAGTGAAACTAATAGAAAAATGAATTCATGAATGTTAAGGTTTATCAATTATAATTTGATCTTACTTATGACAAGGTGATGCATTTTCGGACAACAGTATATATATTTTGCAATCAAAGAAGATTACATACAAAGGTTACCAGTGATTATACAGGATAAATAATTCATATTAGGAAGGCAAAACACAGAATTATACCAAGGAATAAAAGAAAACTACTAGGGATATATAACATATTTCTAGCATATGTTCTCAGTGGGTAAACAATAGTTGTTTGTCGTTCCAGAACACAGTCAGTATAACGTTGTCACGTCAGATATGGAGGAGAAACATGACTGGCTGGCCAGCTCTCACCTTTCTACAATCAGCATCAGAATTATTGGCAACCTTGATGAAGATGAGCAAAAATGTCTGTGTAACTGCAGGGGGTCCATGGGAAGACTTCTGTGTTTTCATACTAGACACCAGCGTGAAGGATGCGATTCTACCGTTTTCATACTAGACCCCAGCGTGAAGGTTGTGATTCTACCGTTTTCATACTAGACCCCAGCGTGAAGGTTGTGATTCTACCGTTTTCATACTAGACCCCAGGGTGAAGGTTGTGATTCTACTGTTTTCATACTAGACCCCAGCGGGAAGGTTGTGATTCTACTGTTTTCATACTAGACCCCAGCGTGAAGGTTCTGATTCTACCGTTTTCATACTAGACCCCAGCGGGAAGGTTGTGATTCTACTGTTTTCATACTAGACCCCAGCGTGAAGGTTGTGATTCTACGCATTCCTCTGTGGTCAGGTAGATGCACTATAGGAGTCTCACCTGTCCTTGCCTGTCTCCTTGAACACCATGTCACAGTAGTTCATGCGTTCCTCTGTGGTCAGGTAGATGCGAGCGTGGGGGAAGTTGATTGTCGCCTGGCGTAGCATGTTGTACCGTCCTTCCTCCGAGGCCAGCATCAACATATGTGTTCTCAATAGTTAAAGTTAATGTGGATAGTATTATTGTGTTCTCATTTGCAGACTGAGATGGCAAATTTCAAAATGTTGTTTTGTGATCAATTAGCAATTTCTTGTTTGTATTCTGCTGCCAATGCCACTGTATTTTTGTTTGGTGTTGATAAGAATTCTAAGGTTGACAAATTTTGAACCCGTCTTTGTGACAAAAAAATCGAACTTTACAAAATGAATGTTTGTATGTTGAATAATATAGTTTATTAAATATTATGAATATAGTATTTTATAATATAGTTCATTAATTATTCTTATTATTGTTCAAAATAATATAGTTTCCCCATGTTCTTCTGCATATAAGATCAGCCTTTGTGGCTCATCTTCATCCAGGGTGCCAATAATTCTGGAGACTATGGAGTAGGTATCAGTCAGGAGGAATTTAGAGAACTCGCCATGCATGTTGAGTTCACAGCTATCTTAGTAGATCAGAGGTTTCCCAGAGGGTTCTACCAGGGCGCATCCCAAGTCCCAAATACTTAAGTCCTTGGATTGTTTTGCTGCTTGTACTTGACAAAACAAAAACTGGTCAGCTGTTGAAGGCCGAAGTGTCCTTAAATTGCCTTATAGTTAATACATGAGCTCAACCACTTCTGGTGCAGTCTGAATACAATGTCCTTGAATAGAACTGTAATCCATAAATGACAGCAATCATGAGAACAAACAAAGAACTCTGGAGAAGTGAGTCTCAGTGGGATAGAAGTGTTGCAAAACTGTAGACAGTAAAACTGTAGAACAGTAGAACAGAAGATGAGTCAAAAAGTAAAACCATAGAACACTAGAACAGAATTGCAGTTGGAACACAAGAACAATAAACATCAGACAGGAGAACAATAGAACTGATAAAGATTTGTAGCAATGGAATAGATGGGGGTCAGGAGAGCTGTGATTGGTTCAGCCCCTCCATACATCTGTGTTTCGAACCTGTTCAGCCTATGAATTTATAACTGGTCCACACTATAGGCAGGATATTGTGTAAACTCCTGATGTATTCTGACGCCTTTGTGGCAGGCATGAAATACGATTGCCAGATGGAACAGCCAGGACACTCAGGTCAACACCATCAATATCAATCTTCTAACATCCACAAATCTAGGACACTGTTTAATATCCCATCCAAAAGACGGCATTCCAGGCTGGCATTGTCCCCTGTAATGCCTGGGGCATTGATCTTTAGACCAGACGAAGAGTTGGCCTCTGCACAACTTCAGAGGCCAACTAGCAGTGAGATTCAGTGATGCTTGCAGTAAGATTCTGGATGCTAGCAGTGAGATTCAGTGATGCTAGCAATGAGATTCAGTGATGCTAGCAGTGAGAATCTGGGTGCTAGCAGTGAGATTCTGGGTGCTAGCAGTTAGATTCTGGGTGCTAGCAGTGAGATTCTGGATGCTAGCAGTGAGATTCTGGATGCTAGCAGTGAGATTCCGGATGCTAGCAGTGGGATTCCGGATGCTAGCAGTGAGATTCTGGGTGCTAGCAGTGAGATTCTGGGTGCTAGCAGTGAGATTCTGGGTGCTAGCAGTGATATTCTGGGTGCTAGCAGTGAGATTCTGTGTGCTAGCTGTGAGATTCTGGGTGCTAGCAGTAGGATTCTGGGTACATGCCATTCAGATACTGAAAACAACCATTATTCCAAACACATCTTAGCAACTGGATCCATGTAGTTTTCAGTCCTGGTCATCCTCGCTCTTCCTCAGGACCCAGATGGGTGTTAGTCTCTAGTGAGCCATCTGGTGCCATCTGGTCCAGAGGGGACAGGTTTTTGCCAACAGTAGAATCATCGAAAAAGACTGGAGGGGTGACTCACTTCTGTGTCATTGAGGCTGATATCTGGCAGTGTGATGTTGGCACTGCATTTAGCTCAATGCCACGAGTTAGGGTTAAAGATGAGACTGACAGACCTAATGAATTAATTGATAAGTTGATTAGTTGACTCAAGTTGAATCATATGATTTAATTGATGGACCAGCTAGGGGTCTCTGTGGAGAGGTTTTAGGATCCCTAGTCTGTGGTGTCTGTAGTTCATTTACAGTGCACTAATCCTCCTCTTCTTCCTCTTCCTCCTCCAGCCCCTGAAGCTGAACTGTGAGGTGTGCATTGTGGTGTCCAGCTCTGGCCAGATGTTGGGCCAGGCGGCAGGGCCAGAGATTGACCGCTCCTCCTGTATCTGGCGAATGAACAATGCCCCAACGCGGGGGTTTGAGCACGACGTGGGACATCGTACCACCCTACGCGTCGTCTCACACACCTCCGTTCCTCTGCTGCTACAGGTGGGCTGGGACATTACCTCTAGGCTGTACTAAACCACCTGGTTGATCCTTCCATTACCTCTAGTCTGTACTAAACCACCTAGTTGATCCTTCCATTACCTCTAGGCTGTACTAAACCACCTGGTTGATCCTTATATTCCCTCTGGGCTGTACTAAACCATCTGGTTGTTCCTTCCTGATATTGGTTCTGCTGAGTTTTCCTGGTACTGGTTCTTCTGTGTCATCCGGGGGACTCCACGGTTCAAGTTTAAACAGTTTTTGCTCGAGCACCACATGGCTTATTCAGACAGTCCACTCGTCATCAGAAGTCGTTGGATAAGCTGTGAAGATCTGAGGCAAACCCAGTCTTGCATCCCATAGTTCCCCGATTTACATGCACCAGCTGTCAATCACGCTGGACAGGTGGAGTCGGCTCAGTGACTGAATGTATGTCTTCTCCCTGTGGTTCTTCTTCAAGAGGCCGCAGTATTTCTTTGGACAGGCCAACGACACGGTTTATGTAGTCTGGGGGCCTCTGAGGAACATGAGGAAAGACGGGAAGGGCTTGGTGTACAACATGCTACGCCAGGCGACAATCAACTTCCCCCACGCTCGCATCTACCTGACCACAGAGGAACGCATGAACTACTGTGACATGGTGTTCAAGAAGGAGACAGGCAAGGACAGGTGAGACTCCTATAGTGGCCTACCTTTCACCCTGTCCCTGTAGTGTCCTACCTTTCACCCTGTCCCCTGTAGTGTCCTACCTTTCACCCTGTCCCCTGTAGTACCCTACATTTCACCCTGTCCCCTGTAGTGTCCTACCTTTCACCCTGTCCCCTGTAGTACCCTACATTTCACCCTGTCCCTTATTGAGTGCCCTACATTTCACCCTGTCCCCTGTAGAGTGTCCTACATTTCACCCTGTCCCCTGTAGAGTGTCCTACATTTCACCCTGTCCCCCCACACATAAGACAGCTTCAGTGCCTAGAGAACTCTATAAAAGGCCTTTTCACACTGCATTGTTCAAAGCCATGAGCTGCCTTTGCCCCAGGCAATGACTGGCCCCGGGTTAGCCTGTGTTTACACAAGAGTTTGTTTACCCTGGGCAAAGGTTTAACCCCGGGCTAAGGATTCACACTTGTATTCCTAAGCCCTGGGCTAACAGACAAATACGTCACAATACCGTTTTACATTCTATGATAAGCTACAAATGTTGCGTTCTCTCTGGCATGCGAATAATGTTATGGTACATCACTGACAAAGGATCAATGTTATGCTACCATGATTCAATTTACGTCGATCAAGACACCCTGTTGATATTAGCTTTGACAACATTATTAATACTATGCAAAAAAGAGAAAAACGTTAGTCAACCTCATGGAGCTGTTGCTAACAGCGCGCATCACGAGTGTGTGCAAATTAAGTGAAAGGGCAGGTTTCTGGGGCTAGCCCTGAAAAGTCAGTGTTAACCCTGCTCCAAAGCAGCGCCAGCTAGCCAGCTAGGCTAAGGGTGGTGCTGGCCCACTTCAAAATATGCAAGTGTGAACACCTGGGTGGCGCTTAGCCCAGGGCTAAGGTGCAGTGTGAACACTTGGGAGGCCCTTAGCCCAGGGCTAAGGTGCAGTGTGAACACTTGGGAGGCCCTTAGCCCAGGGCTAAGGTGCAGTGTGAACACGTAGGAGGCCCTTAGCCCAGGGCTAAGGTGCAGTGTGAACATGCCAATGGTGAACTAAGTTTCACTTGGCCCCTTATGCCTCTGGTTAGAAGTAGTAGACTGCTAATAGAATTGGGGACCATCTGGAAGGCAGACTAAGTGTTTGAGACGGTCTGTCAACCCGTCTCCCCTCCTAATTAACGCTAAATGATGCTAGAGGATTGACATGTACCAAAACCTGCGGGTTCACACACATTTCATTTGAGTTCTGCAGGTCGTCTTCAGTAATGAGGACATTTTCAGTCGTTCCTTTCCCAGGTGGGGGTCAGGCCTTCAGCAAGCTCCAGGATTAGTCTGTAGTACACCTCTATCTCCCAACATTAGACACCATTTCATTGCATATTTGATTGATATGAAATAAATGTGACAGTTTTGTGGTTATGGTATGTTTTCTATCTATTGTGGGTTCTGCAGTCAAGTAACAGCGGGAGGCGTTTTCCCATGTGTGTTGTTAACTGTAGCCAGATAGAAAGGGTTGTAAAATGGTTCACCTTCAGTATCATTAAGGTAAAGTAAGGTACGAAACGTTTTTGTCCTTATGTTGAATTCTTTCAAAAAGGGCATCTTTAATGAAGTAAGCAAAAAGACATGATGCAAGCTAGAGAGAAAGAGGCCAAGACAGGAAGAGAGAGAGTGTAAGAGATGGGGAGAGAGGAAGGTTGTGTGATTATACAGCTGTGATAAGATGCTGTTCTAGTAGTTTCTGTGTTTCTGTGCTGCAGAGTTCAGATGTTAATGATGACTGCAGGCTGTTGCACCTGTCTCACAATAAATCAACATCATTATGACCACATCAGGAGCTATTCTGTGTGTCTGTGTGTGTGTGTGTGTGTGTGTGTGTGTGTGTGTGTGTGTGTGTGTGTGAGAGAAAGAGCCTGTGTTTTCCAAGATAAGATGACACCCTGGGTTATAGGGTTTATTGCCCTATTTTCAGACCAGTCTGAATGATCGTCACAAACAAACAGCGTCTCCTAAAATACACATTTCAGCTGTAATCCATCA